>JACEIK010005764.1:0-103530 GCA_018107945.1 Datura stramonium
AAAAATTCAACACTAAAAATGTCAATAATATTATATCTTCACTGGAATTCAACCCAAATTCCACTCTAGGCAGAATGCCTCCACGATGGTGGGGTGACACGACCCTGTCGCAGAGCATCAATTTTTTAGCATTTTCTTTCCGACATCCGAGTTTTGCTTCCGAGTCCATTCCTCCACTTCACCAACTTGTAGATTAGTTTCCAAAATTCATTCTAACTATAAAAATAATAACTGATAATGTTGGTTAGTATAAATCTACATTTACATAAAAACAACATGAGAATGTACACATGAAAGTAGATAAACAAGTCAAAATTAAGTAATAAAGTATCACTTGGGCATGAAATTATGCCCAAGATCAGTATGCAAGGTATGTAAAACATTTTAAGTAAGAATAAACTAAAATCATGCATATAAACATATATCAGAAGGTCATGAGAGTAAGGACTCCATGTTGATATCTGAATTTGAAACATTGTATAGTCATAAACTGAATATCAGATCTGAATAGAATGTCCCAAAGATGATGATGAAAGTAATATGGATTTCCATAACTGAGATCATAAGTAAAAGCTTATAAACTGATCATTCGATCAACCTGCAGAAAAAAATAATATCATAAGTCATGAACAAGAAAAACTGAAATCATGAGGAACAATGGGAAACTTTTAATAACCCACAACCACTATGTATGATCGCATGATGATACCATGTCTTTCCCACGTAGAGGAGAACCATCCAAAGCATTTCCAGGGATAAGGATAAGTAAGGTGTGATATCACGGTGTGCCCGTGGGCGGGGAAAACACTCTCTTGAAAAGTCCCAGAATATATCCCTACGTTGGCACGTAGTTTATGAGACTGGGGAACCTTGGAACCCTAGCCTACTCAGTACTAGAAACTACTCCTAATACATGAATAATGCTCAGATAATCATACCCTCGAAACATAGCTTGAATCTGAACATTGGGGAGTCTTGACTCCAAAATATATATATATCACAACTGATCTTGTTAGCCTTTTCTAAATCATGAAACATACTAGAATTTTTTCGGCTTTCCTAAACATTAAAATCATGCATTCTTGAAATATACTTCATCAGGAAAAATCATGGATTCATACATGCTTAATTTGTAAACATTCAGTCATTCTAGATATTTCATCATACTTGAAATCATGAATTTATAATAAAAATAAGTATAAAATCTATCCATGAATCTTAAAACATACTTTGAAACATGAAGGGAATTGACCCATAAAAAATAGAAAATTTCATAAAATTGGGTTAAAACCCCATAAGATCACAAACTTTAATTAACACTTGAATTCATGAACTTGAGGAGATGTTTGGGAATGAAAATGAAAGAAAACTCTCTTTCATAGCCCCATATACTTGGGCAAACTGAATCTAAACTTGACTTTTGAAAGCCCAAGAAAATTGGGGATGAATTTGATAGGATTCAAGCTTGTTCTTCAAAGGGGAACTTCTAAACATGCATTCATGATAGTTAAATGAATTAGAATAGGTTAAACTCCCTTAATACACTTTTTTATAGCTTAAAAGGATCTAGTTTAGGGCTTAGAAGCTTAGGAATTATGAAAATACCCTTATTGATTTCATTTAAAAAAACTTACTAGCAGTAGTAACGACTCACACCACGATTCGTACCCAGGAACAATGATTCGTGGTTTCTTCCCATCGCTGCTACTGTTTTTGCCCAAATTCCTTACATTCTCATAGGCCAACCAATGAGTCATACCTTCCATCAATGGGTCATTGGACCCATCTGTGGTCACTACTTCGAATTCCTTTTCCCTCCTCCTATGAGTTCAACCACGACTCGTTGTTCCTCACACGTACCTTCCGACCATGACACTTCTAAACCAACAAATGAGTCTCTACCACGACCGGTTGCATGGACATATGAGTAATACCTTGACTCGTTATTATTGGACTTTATTCAATAAATACTAATCACGATTAATCCTACGACTCGTTACTCCTCACCATTAATCGTACAAAAAGTCATAGCTGTTTAGTAATTCTGTTTTTATGTTGGCCGTGAGGGCCTAAGTAATTTTTTAAAACTTTTTCTACTTATCATATTTCTAATCCCGAGTCTAGTCTTAGGAACTTTGAGGTATTGCAATAGCTCACGAAATGCTCCCCCTACTCTACCATCCTTCCACCGGCTAGTATCATATGTATGCAACTCCCTTTAGCCGAGATGAGGCTAAGTACACACTCTATAGTCACCCCCATAATTTGGCCGATCTTCTACACCTCCTCACAAACTCATGCAAATCCTCATCCACCTTTCGACCCTAGAAACTTACGTGGGTTCATCTTGAGAAAGTCTTGCACTCTAACCGCGCCGTATCTCATTCTCAAATATGAGCCACCGCCTCCTGCTAATTGAACTGAGTGGAATGCGGAATTATGCCAACATCAAAAGGATGTCTACCCTACTAAGTCCCCGCTTCTAGGGGGATTAGCTTCTGAGCTAGTGGGGCTGCCATGCTAATCTCCGTTGAAATTACCATGGCCATTTCCATTGGCCGGATCTTCTATCATTAACTCCTACAAGTGGAGGCATGATTCTCGCAAATGTGTAATCGCCAGAGTTAGAGGGATAGAGAGAGAGTTTAACTCAAAGAACGATATGGATATGACTGAATTTATAAGTAAAACCTCATATAAAGTATATATTGAGCAAAATTATCATAATTCAAACAATCATGAGAAGAACATAAAGATATTAGATAGCAAGGAATAATAGTATTCTAGCACATACACACCATCATGTAAGAGCATATGATTCCCCACTATCTCACTCAAGTTTGCAGAGCCAAGCCGAAGCCTTTTTCAAGTCAAAGAAATTATGAAGGCGTGATATAAACCGGTGCCCATGTGGGTGGGGGAAAACACTCGTGCGTGATGCATATGCTTGAAATTGTGATAAACCATGTGCTAATTGACAAAACTCATCATAAATTTAAATAATAAATTGTGAGAGATTATTGTAGAAAACATGCATTCATAATCATAAAACATGGATTGAGTCATAAGATAATTGAATTCGTAGAAGATCATGAGAGTTTTCATCAAAATTGGCTCTAACCCCAGAAATTCATAAAACGACTCGAGACTTGGACCCATGAAATTGAGAATGGTTTAGTCATGAGGGTGGAAGAAATACCTTATTAATGACACAACATACCAAGGCTTGAAGAGACCTAGCTAGGGTTTGAAATCCAAGGAATTAGAAAAGAGATAATGAAGAATCCTAGACTTTCCTTGAGAGAGAAATTCCAACTTATGATGTTTAAAAAGAATGAGGGTTTAGGAAATGTATAACCCCTAAATCTCACCCTTAAGAATCTTTTAAATGGCATCATATAGGGTTAAAAACATAGTGTTTTACTATAACTCCTAGACTACCGAACATAAATTTTAATCGGCGAGCCAACAACCCATATCATGGATCGTTGAACCAACCAATGCTTGTTGGTCCTACGTTGGTTCCCACTTTTTCAATGAGTCATCCGCTCAACCTACTTCAATGACTAAACCAAATGGTCGATACAATCTAATAACAAGTCATACAATTAACTCATCGGTTCTAGGTAGATTTTGGAAAATGAAGTCCTCACTAAAGTCACAAACCAACGAGCCACGGTTACTAGGACGCGCCATTTTGTTGGTCATCTAATGGGCCGGTGCCATTTTCCCGCTTGTTTCTATGGAAAGTATCGGATTTGATCTTAGGAAAATTTGAGGGTGTTACATTATCTCCCTCTAGGGAAAGTTCGTCTTCGAACAAAGGTCTAACAAAGATGAAAGGATTAGGAATGAACTATAGTCCCAAAACCGAAAGGTTATAAAACTGATAATTATGGAGTGACCGACTTTCTGACCTAGACATACATGACTGGAAGTTGAATTCATGAAATCTACATGTATACTAGCACATGAAATGAACTAAGAAACATGAACTTGACATGAAACTAAATAGAGTACTAAGGAGGAAACTAATACCTCATGTTGGAACTGAGATAGTAGAATAAGATGCTGATATTTAGCCATCATATCTCGCTCGACTTCCCAGTAGCTCCCTCAACTAGTTGATTAATCCATAAAACCTTCAATAAAAGCTACCTACTTGTATCTCGAATCCTAGAACATGACGATCAAGGATCTTAATTGAAATCTCCTCATAGGTAATGTTATCCTTCACACCAATGCTCTTTACTAGGGTGACTAGAAATGATCAACAATGCACTTTTTCCGCAAGGACACATGGAAAACTCGGATGCAATCAAGGTAGCTTCCACTAGAAACTCTAACTAATAAGCCATAGTACCAACACACATTAGAATCCTATAAGGACCAATGATATCGTGACCAAGTCACCCTTCTTTCCGTGACCTCATAACTCCCTTCATTGGTGACATTCATAAACACCCATTCATCTACCTCAAACTCAAGCTCCCTCCTCCTAACATTCATTTAAGATTTCTGATGTCTCGAGCTATTTTCAGCTCTTTCCTAATAAGATGAACTTAATCCGTAAGCTCATGAATAGAATCTCTAGCCCTAATAATGTACCCTCACCTTCGAACCATCAAATAGGTGATCTACATCTCCGCTCATAAAGAACCTTAAATAGAACCATCCGAATGCCGGGAGTAGTAACCGAAGTATTGTAGGAAAACTTAATGTGCAAGTAATTATTCGACTACCTTTGAAATCGATCACAGAAAGCTCTCTATATGTCGTGAAGAGTCTAAATAGTCAACTCGCCTAACCATCTACTCCATGAAAGTGAAAAAGCTATACTAAGTTTCATCCGAGTTCCAAGGCCCCGTGAGACGATCTCCAAAATTGAGAGGCAAACTGAGTACTCTATTCCGAGATGATAGACAATGGTACTACATGCAACCGAACTAAATCCCTAATGTAAAGTCTAGCATAACTCGTCTTAATCTATAGTTTTAATTGGGAAGAAATATCCCGACTCAATCACTCCGATCCACAATCACTCATAGAATCATGTTGTTTCGCTTATATGAGGCAACCCGTAATGAAGTCCATATTGACCTCTTTCCACTTCCAAGAATATTTGATACCCCGAAGCATAGCGAGTCCTGCAATGCCCGATGCTCAACCACCTTAGACTAAACTCCTACCCGAGCTCCTATCAATAATAAATTCTTAGACCAATAGCATACTTCCCCTACCCCTCGCTCAAGCCTAATCTCACTAGACCTCTTACAATCTGCGCTATCCCTTAGAATACTACTTCTTTATTGTGACAATAACATGACCTCAAGTTCTCGATCTAGAAGTCCTTGGTCACACAACATAATGATTCACTGATACATCATCACATCATCCTGCTCATCACTATAATTATCTTGTGGCTCCTCTCGCTTATACTACCCAAAGAACCTTCCCGTCTCCCCGGCCTGGCTACTAACCTTTACTCCATGATCTTTCAACTACGTGGAATCCAAGGCATGAACATGATATAAATGTACATGATGTAACCATCATCTCTATCATGGATGAGCATACATAGGGCTTAGTGTAAGGAAATCGCAAGCACGAACGATTCGGGCGACACGAGAATATGATATATGGATGTACTACGATCTTACGAGTAGCTAAAGATGGTCCTAAGACCAGTTCAGAGAGTTGAATATACTATGAGATATGAGTTTTCATACATAACGAGTTTCATGACATGAAGCCGGTGTTTGTGGGAATCATTGAGTAAAAGTGGAATCGTTGTCTAAAGTAGTTAGTTCTCATTATAGGAATCTTTAATGTGTGCATGAGTAGTGTGTCATTTTGACCGCAACACAACAAACATCCGAATAAAATGGATCGACATCCTCCATAGTTACTATTCCTGCAACCTCCATACTTGGAAACTAAAGACATGACTTGGTCCTTCACCTTATCATCTCCCCTTTAGCTTAAAATTCATCCTCGTGGATGTGGACCATTCTAAGGCGAGATGAAAAATCACTTACTCTTGACTACTCATTTAACTCTAAGGTTACATTCGAAGGCTTCATACTTCTTCTATTGTATCCCTCCATTCATCCAATCCTCTATCCATCCAAATAATACACTCGACAAAACTCATACTAAGACATTTAAAGAAATCACATGCCTTATACCGTAGTTACCCGGGCCTAGAAAGATTCAAGGATAAACATAAAATCCCATAACATACTTGTAACTACTTCACGAGCTCCCGATCCCGGTGTGATGACAGTGGCGTGAAAGTGGTCCCGCGCGCCCACTAGCGCGTCACCGATGTGCCATGCTAAAGTGGGTGGGCTATCGAGTTACCGAAGAGGTGGCTAAGGCTCTACCATCATACTTTTTGGTCAAGCAGCAATCTCGAGCTTATGGCCCAAGAAGCAAGCAACTGAACCATCCATGTACTCGAAGGTCATTCTTTCAACATTTCTACAAGTCTGGATAGGTAATCGTCGTTACCCTAGACATGGTCCCCCGACCTGCAGCCGAATCCTATGCCTCTTGCCCTCTTCGATCCGAGTAGTGTGGGACACGACCGACGGAGGTGCCGGAGCCTATGATCTATGTATGAGCTTATGAGTGATTCCTACCGTCACGACCTCGAGTTCACACCCTAGCCGTAACACTAGACAAGGAACCCCAAGAATCTCCAAGTCAACCTATGGCATGATCATACCCACACTTAACATAAGAAACGACAACAAACATAAATAAGTGGAAGTTAATAACAAGAATCTAGTAGAAACCACGAGAAATTTAGTAACACTTAGATACAATGTTGAAACCGGGGTCTAGACAAGTATGAAAGACTTTATTAGAATCAGATTTAGTTACCGGACAAGCCCTCACCACCCCAACATCCGAAAACTAAAACATAAGGAAAATGAAACATAAATCATGTCCTCAAGATTAGACTCACCCTATCACCGAGAGAAGATGGAACATATCTAACCACGAGCCCGAGTCTGGAGACCAATCTATATAATGATATGATATAGCACAAGAAGGCGTGCACCGCACTTGGAATGTATTGAGTGATTCGGGAAGCGTAATTAAAGTAAGGCATACAAATATACAAAGAGGGAAGTAAGTTATAAACACACACATTAATAGTAATATAACCGAAAGGAGATACAACAATCTTATATGAGATTTATATATATATATACTAACATAATCACTTTATAGGGAATCTACAATATAACATCAATCGATGCGCAAAACATAATAAACAGCACACACAGAGGTACAATGTCACACTGATATCAAAGAGAGTCCTGACTCGGCCGTGAGGGAGAGTTCCTCGATCACAAAGGGAGAGTCCCCGACTATCTACGGATATGTCTCTTGCCAGAGGAAATCAATGTGTAAGGGAGAATATGCTCTATATATAGAGAGTCAATGGATCGACTAGGGATTTGGTCCCGACCGACTAAAGGAAACATGCTTATGGTAACTAGGGGATGTGGAGTCCCGGAATGGGACTAAAAGGAAACATTCTCACAAGTAACCAGGATGTGAGTCCCGACCGACTAAAGGGAAACATGCTCAACCGGTAACTAGGGATGTCCCACTCAACTAAAAGGAAACATGTTGAACTCTGGTATTTAGGGGATGTGAGTCCCGACCGACTAGGGATATGAGTCTGGACTCACAAGGGATGTGAGTCCCGATGTGCTAGAGCTAGTCTAAATTACTACAAATCCAATCGAGATGAGAATATTCACTGTTTTCATCATAAAAACATTCATTTTGAAAGGATTAGGGCTACTTTCAAATACACGTAAGCTCAACCATATAACATATCATTCTCAAGGATTTATTATCATCATTCATATCATCATGGAGTCAAATCAATATTTGTACGAGCACCTTACACTAACGAGCATGCTATAGGTTCACATTATGCATTATACTAGCACAACATTTTCATTCTTTATTCATCTCATTCAACATGTTGCATGGGTCATGCATGATCTATAGGTTCAATTCACACTTTATCAAGGACATAAGACTTTATTTAATTAAATTTACTGATACACCCATACATTTAACTCATACTCGTCATTTACATCAAAAACCTTGGGAGGAAATATTCATGTTTATTTCTATAAGACCCATTTGTAGATTATTCTAATTCATGAGGGCATAAAATAATTAGGTCGTTATAATAGATTCTATCTCATACCTATACAATTTTATCGAAAACATGATGATAATACATAATTTACTTACATTTGTTCAATCCCACAATGTCCAACTCATCTCAACACAATCGACAATGGCATAATCGCCTTATTTTTACAACCATATGATAATCACATAATTTAAACAAGGATATGAAGTAGTACATTAAATAAGTGAACAATAACTAAGTCCGATCCAATACACAAGTCATTTTATGAAAAACATTCCACACCCATGCATTTCCATCATCTAATACACAATTCAAGACAACCCATTAATTATTTTCCAATTAATTTCGTAATGGCAGTAGATTTTGACAATTAAAAAGATGTAGAAGAAATTACCCATCACACAAACCCTAAATGATAATTTACTAACTAAAATGGGTTTTTAGTAAAACATTTTGGGAACAAGGATGACTAATATCCTTGTTGAAAACCCGCATAACCGGTAGACGGAAATCCCACACGAGATTGCACCTCGAATCGCTGATGAAACCTTTGGGAAAACTTTGATGTTGAGGAGGAGAGGAAGGAAGAGTTAATAAAATGAGGGTTTGCATGAAAACCCTTAGAAACGCAAGGTAGTACCCATAAATTCACATAGTTTAGGAGTCAAATGTACCTGAGTTTACAAAAATGCCCATGGAGAAAATTGAAAAACCGCCTGAATCAGAGTTTTTGGTGACTCACACATTGTCGTTGTCACCTCAAATGACTCATCATGCCCGCGAAGGCAGTAACTTCGTAACTTCAACTTCCTCAACTCAAGATTAACATGATGAGTCGTTGTTTCTTCTAACGACTCACAAATCCACCCGTCTACACATCAATTTCATTCATGGTCTCAGCCTTCTCCTACCTAACGACCGACATGATGAGTTGTTTCCACACCTAACGACTCACAAATCCTTCCGTCAACAACATTGTTAAGACTTGACCGAGGGATCATATCCTCCACTCAACTTACCAACCTAACGGTCGCTGCCGTGAAAGACGCACTCGTTAGGGTTGTCCATGGCCATTGGGCTTGCCATCCCTTCTTTACGCTCCTCATGGGTCGACCATCATTTGTTAGGTCTCCTAAGATTCCATGCTTCCGACTCATACCGAAGCAAGTTTCACTGGGTGCTTCTCCCGAGATTTATCTAACTCTCTGTGGATCTAATCTCAAGGTCTTCTCCCGGAGTGTTACAATATCTCCCCTCTTGGGAACATTCTTCCGAATGTTGGCTGAAAATATTGAAAGGATAGAGATGCAACTAAAATACCAAAATCAATCTACCAAGTCTATCACCAATGGAGTATCTAACTCCGGACTAACCTTATACACCAAAATCGGATATCCACGTTGAAAATGCATACCATGGCAATGAGAAACCGAAGGACATGAAATCAACATAGAACTAGATGCGATCATCGAAAAGAATTCTTCCCTACTTTATTCGGCAATGAACCATATATGACTTAACCTTTGTTCTCAAATCCGTCTCGATACAATGGTAGACTTCAAGATATCCAAGCCTAACTGAGGGTAAGGGGAATTATATGAGCACGAAGTTATTCTCGACATCTAAAATGAGTACATACATGAGATAGCTTGGTTCTACCGAGCGATTACAACTTCTATAGAGTGAGTCTCTGACTCCATCACACAGAAAACATGAATTAAAACACATAACTTATTAACAACAAGAAGATGAGCCTAAAGGATTCGTACAACAAGACCGACTAACATCACATAATACCCATCTCCCTAAGCTTAGAGTCATCATTCTAAGACCCCGAATCTTCCTTAAGGTCAAGAAAATTTACAAGCTCCTAGCTTCCACCGCTAACCTTCACTACAAAGCTCACACTAACAAATATTTACATCACACACGATAGTCTCTTCCCAATAATCACAACAACGCTTATTCAATATAGATGTTTGCAACATGTAAGGGTAACACAAGATCCGTAACATACCCGAGGCCAATACCAATACCAAGCCCTTTTCCCTGTGTCACATGTAAAGATAGGAGCAGCTTTGACGATGTCCACCACCCTAGTTAAGTGATGCACCCTAACAAAACGGGTAGGCCATCGAACTATTGGAAGAGGTGGTTGGATATCTACTCGCCTTGCTTAATTTTTGTGCAATCTTGGCATGTATAGCCCACCTTTCCTCCCAAAAAAAACATTTGAGCCGGCCATACACATTCCCAAATGGTGCTTCACAATGATACATAACGATACGTAATCTCCTTACCTCGGGCTTATATGGAACACTCGGCCGTCAAGGTGGCCGGGTCAATAATTTTGCCGGGCAGCCGTGAGCGATGTCCGCTACTTGACCTCGCGAGAACTCTAGGACTTCGGAATTCCTAGACCTCTTGGCCTCTCTCTATTTTCTTTTTCCCCGTTCGCTCCATTTGTTGAACTAATATCACCAAGTGTGTTTTTGCTTCTCATTCGTTGTGCAAATATCACCTAGTGTGTGGGAAATCTATGTCCCGGTGTAACATGGCATTCCCGCATTCCTTGACCAAAAAGTATGACACTCCATTCATGAACCTCGCCACTCAGCCCGCCGGTCGCCTACCATTTCCGGCGTATACTTGGATAACCGAGTAAAATCCAACACGATTCTCGGGATACCATGTCATTCTTTTAAAAATTAATGAACTCTCGTTCCTTGTTCTCTCAACCCCTAAGGGGAAACCAGATAAGGATGTTGTCATAAACTCATCCCAACCTACAAGACCCACTCCAATTTCGAATATCCTCCACTGGGAAAAACTGCATACATAAGCGACTTTGCGTCGGTAGGAGGCCAACTCGCACACTCACTTCCCGTCACTCCCATGTTACGACTGATCTTCCGAATCTCTTCAAAGAATTCATACGAGTCCTCATCCACCTTTGACTCCATTAATTGGGTGGGTTCATCGTGAGAAAATCTCTTATGCTTGTTGCAACTTCATTTCCATTCTTCGAACATGAGCCATCGCCTACGCTTTAATCTCGAGAGGTCGTGTGGCCTGTACTCAACATGTGAAAGTGATTCTCAAAACTTGACATAAGTAACATGATCATCCACAGTTCGCCTCGAGCCGGTGGTACCTATTGGCGACCTTTACCGCGTCTCTCCTTCCATTCACTTGTCCGGGGAGGCTTTATTCACAGCGCGTAAAGCACGAGTCAGAATGAACTGCTTAGAGTTTGCTACTTTACGCATGATAAGAATCATAAAGAAAAGGGAAAATACTCCTAAAACGTCTCTTAGCCTCCTCATCATGAGTGTGTCGCGCTTCACACACATGAAGAAGACTCTACGTAACACGACGTTAAGACACCCTAGGACACCTAAACCTTTGCTTTGATACAAAGTTTTGCATGACCCAAGTTCACACCCTAGCCGTAACATGGGACAAGGAATCCCGAAAGGCTCCAAGTCGACCCATGGCATAATCATTGCATAACACTTGACATAAGAAACGACCAACAACATAAATAAGCGGAAGTTAACAACAAGAATCTAGTAGAAACCATAAGAGAAATTTAGTAAAACTAGGCTACAACGTAATAAAACTATCTAGACAAGTCTCTGAAAGCCTTCTTACTAAACGGACGAAGCACTGACAAGCCCCAACTAATCCAACATCCGGAAACTAAAACATAAGGAAAATAAAACATAAATCACGTTCAAGATGAGAACAAACCCCTATCACTCGAGAGAAGACGGAGCATATCTAACTAACGAGGCCGAGTCTGAGACCCGAATCTATATCAGAAAGATATAGCACAACAAGGCTTGCGGCCGCACTTGAATGTACTGAGAATGCGAGAAGCGTAATTAAAGTAAACATACAAATATACAAAGATTAAGTAATTTAAACGCACATTAATAGTAATATAACTTCAAAGGAGATACAACAATCTTATATGAGATTTACATATATATGTTAACATAAGAACTTTATAAGGACATTCATTGACATAAGATCAACTTATGCGAAAAACATAATAAACGGAAATAACAAAGGTGTACAATGCCGCGACCGGAGACAAAGAGAGTCCCCGATCAAGCCAGCGGAGAGTCCTCACTCGTCTAAGGGATATGTCTCAAGAGGAAATCCGAATGTCTAAGGAGAATATGCTCGATATATAGTGAGTCACCGATCGACTAGGGATGTGACTCTCGACCGACTTCAAAAGGAAACATGATCAACTGGGTAACTAGGGATGTGAGTCCCTACCGACTAAAGGGAAACATGTGCCAACTGGTAACTAGGAATGTGAATCTCGACCGACTAAAGGGAAACATGCTCAACTAGTAAATTGGGATGTGAGTCCCGACTCAACTAAAGGTGTTATTCTAATTCAGTAAATAGGTAATGAGTTGCTGCTATGCAAGACCACTATTGTGCTGACCGTGGCAACCTGGGCTTGCAATTACTTCATTAAAGCTCATGGGTTAGAGCATAACTCGTTAGGTCTCCTAATGAGTAATTCTCCGAATCGTTCCGAGGCAAGTTCCCCGCTGTGTTTCGCCTAAGCTTCATCTAACTCTAGGGTCTCGATCTCAAGGACTTGCTATTACAATTTCTCCCCTTGGGAATATTCTTCCTCAAATGTTGGTAAATAACAATGATAGAGATGCAAATCAAATACCAAAATCAATCAACCAAAGCTATCACTAATGGAGTATCTTACTCCGGACCAACCTTATATACCAAAATCGATATCCAGCTGGAACATGCACATCTTTTTTGGCATAGAGAAACCGAAGGACATGAAATCAACATAGAACTAGAAAGAACACCGAAAATAATTTTCCCCTTTTATCCGGGCAGTAATCAACCGATAATTTTACTAAACTCATTCCAAACCTACGAGACCAACTCCAATTCCCCGACTCCGTCCTCCACTAGCAAAAACCCGTGTATTATGTTTAATTTCTTTAAGTTTGTAGGAGGCTAACTTACACTATCATTTCCTCGTCACTCCCATGATATGAGTGATCTTTTTGAATCTCTTCCAAGAATTCATACGGGTCCTCATCCACCTTTGACCCTAAGAATTGGAGTGGGTTCATCCCGAGAAAATCTCTTATCCTTGCTACAATTTAATTTCCATTCGGGAACACGAGCCATCACCTACTAGCACCTAAGCTGCCGTGGCCCCGTGCCAACATGTGAAAGGGCCGGGTGGTACTTGCCGGAGGCCTTTACCACGCTTCCTCTCTATTCACTCATCCTGGGAGGCATTATTCCGCGAGCGCGTAGCACGAGCCGGGAAGGAATCCATTTAGAGCTTCATCACGACGATAAGAATCATGAAGAAAAGGGGACATTCCTAAAATCTCGTAGTCTCCCTCGTCATAAGTGTGTCGCGCTCACACACATGAAGAAGACTCTACGTAACACGACGTTCAGACACCCTAGACATCTAAACCTTTGCTCGGTACCAAATTTGTCATTACCCAAGTTCACACCCTCCTAGCCGTAACACGGGACAAGGAACCCGAAAGGCTCCAAGACGAGCCATGGCATAATCATAGCATACCACTTAACATAAGAAATGACCAATAAATATAAATAAGTGGAAGTTAGCAACAAGAGTCTAGTAGAAACCATCAGAAAAATTTAGTAACACTTATACAACGCCGAAACCGTCTAGAAAGTATGAAAGCCTTCTAGTAAAATATGAGTTACTCGGACAAGCCCCTGGGGCCTAAGTCCCAACATCTCGAAAACTAAAATAAGGAAAATGGGGAAACATGGGCTACGCCCTGGCACGAGGACTACCTATCATCTGAGAGAAGATGGAGCATATCTAACCACGAGGCCGAGTCCGAGATCCGAATCTATATCATGAACAATATATCACAAGCAGAACATGCGGTCAAGACATGGAATACCGAACATGCGAAGCGATGCAGCGTAAAATATAAAATATACAAGAGAAGTAATTTAATATACATTAATAGTAATATAACTTAAGGAGATACAACAATCTTATATGAGATTTACATATATATGTTAACATAATCACTTATATGGACATTCATTAACATAAGATCAACTGATAAAACATAATAAAGGAAATAATACGTAGGTACAATGCGACAACTGACAAATAAGAGTGCCTCACTATCAAAGGGAGAGTCCCCGACTGTCTAAGGGATATGTCTCGACTAGAGGAAATCCCTAAATGTCTATGGGAGAATTTGTTTCCGATATATATTGGAGAGTCACCGATCGACTAGGGATGTGAGTCTCGACCGACTAAAGGGAAACATGCTCAATCGGTAACCTGGTAACTAGGGATGTGAGTCCCGACTCCACTAAAGGGAAACATGCTCAATCCTCAGAATTAGGGATGTGTGAGTCCCGACCAAATAAAGGGAAATATGCTGAACTGGTATCTAGGGATGTGAGTCCCGAACGACTAGGGATGTGAGTCTCGATCGACTAGGGATGTGAGTCCCGAGAATAGCACTAGTCTAAATTGCTACAGCCTAATTTAAGGATAAGAATTCACTATTTTCTATCATAAAACATTCATTTTGAAAAGATTAGGGCTACTTTCTAATACACACAAGATCAATTGTCTAACATATCATTCTGATGTTTTATAATCAACATTCACATCATCATGGAGTCAAATCAAAATTTTTTCGAGAACCTTACACTAACGAGCATGATATAGGTTCACATGATGCATTATACTAGCATAACATTTTCATTCTGAATTCATCTCATTCTACATGTAGCATAGGGTCATGCACAATCTATAGGTTCAATTCACACTTTTATCAAGGACATAATGACTTTACTTATTTAAATTTACTGATAACCCATACATTTAACTCACACCCTATCATTTACATTAAAACCTTGGGCGTAACATTCATGTTTATTTCATAAGACCCATTTCCTAGTTTATGACAATTCATGAGGAGGATAAAATAATTAGGCTATTGTCATAGATTAATCTCATACCCATTCAATTTAATCGAAAATATAATATATAACATACGCACTTACATTTGTTCAATCCCACAAACTCCAACTCATCTCAACACAATCGACAATCGCATAATCGGTTTATTAGTAATAATCATAAGGATAATTACATAATTTACTAAAATGGGGTTTTAATGCTTATTAACTAAAAATTGGTTTTTTAATAAATATTTTGGGCCACAAGGATGGAAGAATATCCTTGTTGAAAACCCGCATACATGGTGTAGACCTACATCCTACACGAGATCGCACCATGAAGCTTTGATGAATACCTTGGGGAAAACATTGAATGGACAGAGAGGAAGGGGAGAGTTGATAAAATGAGGTTTTGGGCATGGAAAACCCTTAAAAATGTGCATGGTAGTACCCAAAACGACGTATTTTTAGAAGTTAAAGAGTCGGAGTTTACCAAAATTCCCATGGAGAAAATTGGAAAACCGCCCGAACCGGGAGCCATGACTCATATGATGCTCTTGTTGTCACCTCAAACGACTCTCTTCGTCACGCCTCGTTAGGTGTACACCGGAAAATAACTTTAACTTCCGCCTCAACTCAAGATTAACATGACGCAGTCGTCGCTGCTTGTAACGGGCCATCAAATCCACTAAGTACACCGGAATTTCCTTCATGGTCTCAAATTTTCCTATCTAACGATTTACATGATGAGTCGCCGCCACACCTAACGCACCTCGTTATATCCTTCCGTTTACCGCACCGTTAAGACTTAACCTGTGTGGGATCATATCCTCCACACAACGACCCACCTAATGAAATAGCTGCGTTAGACAACTCGTCGTTGTCCATGGCCACCGGGCTTGCCAACCTTTCTTTACAAGCCTCATGGGACCAACAATGATCTCATAGTTCATGCGAATGAGTCGTTCTCTCGACTTGTTCGAGGCAAGTTCCCGCTGGGTGTTTCTACCGAGCTTCATCTAACTCTAGGGTCTCGATCTCAAGGACTTTGGGGTGTTACAATATTCTCCCCTTGGGAACATTCTTCCTCGAATGTTGGTTACCGAAAGGATAGAGATGCAACCGAAATCCCAAAATCAATCAACCAAAGCTATCACCAACGGAGATCTCGACTGTTAATTAACCTTATACACCGAAAAGTAGATATCTGGCTATTGAACATGCATAACATGGCATGAGAAACTCGAAGGGACATGAAATCAACATGTAACTAGACTGCAGTAATCAAAAAGAATTCTTCCCTTTTATTCGGAATCAACCTGGCATGCACTTAACCTTGTTCTCAAATCACTTGATACAATTCTAGACTTCACTGATCTACGAACTTAAGGTAAGGGAATTCATGAGCACGAGTTATTCCCGACATCTAAAAATAAGCACATATACGAGATAGCCTCGGTTCTACTCGAGCGATTACAACTTCTATGTGACCGAGTTCGAACGAATCACACTGGAAACATTAATTAACACACATAACTTATTCGCAACAAGAAGATGAGCCTAAAGGATTTGTAGAGCAAGACTGACTAACATCACATACACACCATCTCCCTTAAGCTTAGAGTCATCATTCTAAGAATCCTAATCTTCCTTAAGGTAAAGAAATTTACAAGCTCTCGCTTTTCCACCGCTAATGTTACACCCTTAATTTTTGATGATTATTTGATGGTTATATATTATATTAAGGGAATTATGGTTTGTATGTTGTCCGTAGGCGAGGAGGGAAGCATGTGCAAACACAAAAGTGAAGCGTATGTGAAGTTTGTAAATAAGGGTCAACTTTAAATGGACATATCTCCAAATATATAATAATTCGAGGTCCTATGTAATTACCAAATGAAAGATATTTGAGTCTAGTTTACAAAGGGAAAACCGCTCGTCAATTCCGAGTTCTGAGAAAAAAGTTATGCTCGTTGAAGACAAAGACCGCCGGGCTAGAAAAGTGCCCATGCACGCGGGTGCCGAGACAGAAGGCGCCAGGGCGCGCGCACAGGGCGCGTCAGACGGGTGCCGTGGCGTGCACCGCCACTCGCTATATGAAGTAATTGGAAAGCTAAAGCTCATTTCTACCCGTTTCACCTCTTTTTTTTTCAAAATTCGCGTAATTAAGAGCTCTATCCAATGGTGAAAAGATATCCTGTGTAAGAAAAATCACTCTTGTCTCTTTTGGGCTTGGAAAGAGAACCTTGGAAGGAAGTCATGACTTGTTGTTGTCTTGTGGTTGATTGTGGTCTTTCTGCGTTTTTGATTATTCTAGGGCAGAGGGAAATGAAAAGAGGGAGTTTACTCCTACTTTAGCCGATAAACATCTCGAAGAAAGGGTAAGTAATTTCCTTTTGATTTCTCAAGTTTATGAGGTTATAACTTGGAGAATGTTGTAGTATTGTGTTTTTGTGGAATGTTGCTTCCCAATTTTCCAAAACTTTGGTGAAGTGAAGTTGCTGCTTGTTGGGTTTGTAAATTGGAATTTGAAGGATCCTTGTTCCGGGAGTAATGGGGAAAGAATATTTTCTAAAATTAGAGTCGACGTTCCAAGGTAGGCAAAGCATGCCCCGTATTCTTATTTTCCAAGCATGAAATCTTGTTGTTGATCGGGCCAATGTTCCTATGTTTTGTGTTCCTATTGAGGCATACATGATTCATCCCAAAGTATTAGAAATACTTCATAGAAAGCTTGAAGAGTTAAATATGCTTCGTAAAGGGAACGAATGTGAAGTGGGAAGACGTATTGTTTATAATTATGGTTGTAGTTGTAAATCGAGTCCTAAGTCCCCTGGGCCAAGGGGCACCGTGAGCTGGTCCTTATATTATTTCATGCATGTGATATCAAATGTGTTCAAAATTCTAGTTGCTATGTGAAATTTGTAAAAGGAAAGAAGATGACACGCAAATGAACTTTACGCTAGAAAACAATTTAAAGCTAAATAAGGGTAAATAAGAACAACGAAATGAAAATTCCTTAAAATAGTTATCCACCCTCTTATGAACATGTTCTAAGGTATATAAGGCCAATGGGATATTCCTTGATTTCTATGCCCCAGTCTAACCGACTAGTTAACGAGCTTTCGAACAAACCGATATGTTGGAACTTGGAAAGATAACTCGAATGTGTAAATTATTGATATTTTTTATTTTTTTTATTTTTTTTATATGTATTTTAGTTTCGATTTTATAAATGTTAGAAGGTTATACTAAATTAAGTATATATTTACGCTATTCCTACGTTCAAGTTGTCGTTAGGCAACAAGAATTGTCTTTGTGAGTGCCACCGTAATTTACCTGTGAACTCTTGTGCCATCTCAACCTCCCGAGAGTCAACAAGGAATTAAGTTAAATAAGTGATATAAATACGTTATGGTAATCATGTAATGAGTATTAGGTGACGACCTTGTATAAATCACTTAGAGTTGAACGTTTGTAAAATAGTAACTTGGGTTAAAGAGAAGCTCGCTATACCCCTAAACGCTTATGTTATGTTATCGATTCTAAGTGCTGGAAATTTTCATCCATGACCGAAAGGGTGATCCTAGGAGCTTCTAATCCATTTTATAATGATGTAAGCTGTAGTCTTCGCTAATTACAAGTTGTGAAAGTCAATCTAGCTGTCCGAATTATGGTGGTTATGTCTTTATTTGCCATAAGGCAACACTTGGAGAGTTGCTTATGAATTCTCAAGTTAAACAAATCCAAATCTCATATTCTTAAGTAATTTCTTCCATTCTTAAGTTATGTTGAAGTGTATTATGCTAAGAAGCGTTACACTCGTAAAATTCTCGACACATGATGGCCTATTCGCGTGTTGGTTAAGAGTATTTGGAAAGCCATACATGCTAGAAAAAGGCCCGAAAAGACCTGACAAGAAACTCCGCTGAACCATCACTAAGAGCCGCGTGAGCCCTCCGAGATGGCAACGTACGGAGGTGGAGCCTCCGTTGGCCTGCGGACATGTTGGCCTCCGGCCTGTGACCAAGTATATTGAGCCTCCACTTCGGTTTATTTCTATTAAACATCTTAAATTTCCAAAGCTCGCGAGAACAGAGGGAAATGATACGCAAGTATTATAAATTATCGCCGACACGTCGTCAAGCGTAGTCCAAATTCAAATTAACCTCGAATCAGGTATTTAGCAAGAGTGGAGCATTCTACTTGCCAGTTTCATCAAATTAGGCCTAAGAAATCATCGTTCTAATGATAGTAAGTGGAATTGCTCCAAATTAGTGTCAATGTGCTCCTAGCACAAAGTGAATATTTCTCCTTCTCGACTTTTTGAGAAATAGCAAGTTTTTACCGTTTCTTCGATAAGCCAAAGTTTGGGCTATAAATATAATCGAAAGTGACTCTTTTTTTATTTTAGAATATCGTGTATTTAGTCCTAATTGACATATATGTGGAATGCAAGTTTGGGAGAAATAGCCGAGTACTAACCAAGCTTCGTCTGCTAGCCTGATAACCCGAGGTTAAGGTATGTAAAGCCGCTTCTTCAAAGAAGTTAGAAACTCTAGCCTGGAAATAACGCAGCAAACTCTAGCAGGACTCCCGCAGCCGAATATTGACTTTGATACAAGTTCAGTAAACCTATTTTGTGATTGTTATATCGTATTCTTTAAACTCAAAGTTAGTAAAGCGTTCAATGGCGAGTTAGCATTCCATACTCGGTATAGCCCAAGATGCGTTTAGTAAGTATGTTTTTAGAATAATATGATACATATATTCGACAAAAGTTAGTAAAGTAAAATCAGATAGACAGATAGTATCTTGGCTGGCGCATTAGCCATAGAGTCGATGATATCTTGGGCTACATTAGCCATACAAATGTATAGTATCTTAAGGCGTATTAGCTTCATGCAATGAGCAAAGATCCTACATTCGTATAAAGTAGTATGAGAATTAGTATAACATATAAAGAGTTCGAATAAGAACCGAATTCCGATAGTATTTTCGTTTAAACATGCTTGCTAGACATGTGCTTATTGATTGCTGAGACTTGATCGTGTCGTGAGGGGCACCCTTTTGAGCGTCCCCGCCGCCCTGGGTTGGTAAATCGTGGCCGCCCACTGAGCGGGTGCATTTACGTCCCTCCAAGGGAGTGGCATGCCGTCCTGGGGGACTGACGAGGGATGGGATGAAGCCACCATATCAGGCCGATTTCCAGACATAAGACAGATACCCCCGTTGAGCGCATGCGCCCATGTGGAAAAAAATTCAGATTCGGCCCAAATAGCGTATACACATAAGAGTCCTCCGCACTGCATACGCTTATTTATATCTGAGGTTATGGCCCTGAACAGACCTGGGCCTACAGAGGTGTGCTCGTAGTTAAAGTGTGATGAGTGGAGTGACTTATTTTTGGCTGGTTTTGACCCTGGGGTAGGGGTATAGATTGTTTGCTTGCTTGGCACCATCCGCTTATGTGGGTTGGTATTGGCTCGCTGCTATATATATGTATTTACATGTTATATTAGTTAATGGGGCAAGAAGCCGCCGCGCCAACAGTACGCTCCCGACCTATCACAAGCATGTAAAAGCCTGGCCCCGCTCATCGCCCATGCATTCGGCTATCTCCTCGGCTATTCAGAATAGCTAGTTATGTTATTATTCATATGTGTTCAGTTGCTTTGCATACTCGGGTACCGGTGGTACTAACGCCCATTGGGGCACCGCATTACTTGCCTCTGTGTACTCATGACGAGGAGGCGATCCTCGTGATTCCAAACAATTATAGAGTCACGCTCCGTCATCCTGGAGCTTGATATTCGCAGGTGTAGTTCATTTTCTTTTGCTAGGCCATGGGCAGGGCGCTGGCCCGTCCCGACCATTTTATCGCACTACAGAGGCTGGGTGCATTATATATTTATCTCCCCGTGGGTCGGGCTGTGCCGGGTCGTGTGAGGCCGTGTATTTTGTTATAGTTGTTTAATATTTCGTTTATATTGGTCGCGGGGCCATAGTCTCGATAGTAGTGGTGACCTTGTCGGTCACGTAGTATCCAATATTTCTTATGTTGAGTCACAAATGACTAGACAAAGATGGTGGCCTTGTCGCCCCGCATAGGTTCCCTCTTTATAAGTATGTTTTGTTAGTCATAAGTTATACATGGCTATAGGCCCCTGTCGAGGCTGTATTAAGCCATTATATAGCCCATTGTTTTAAATCCGAGATAGAGCTAGCTAGGCACCAATGCTTAGGCTCACCAATAGTTAGCCCGTTTCCTACTAGGGGCACTGTGTGCGCCATACTCTAAGGTGGGGCGTGACAAACTTTGTATCGTATGTGTCGTATTCCGTGAGTCTGTAAGCCGTGCTATGTAGAGTCTTGTCTATGGATGTGTTGTGCACCACATACTATAGGCGTGGGAGGCCGCAAGGCATGATAGGATGGTTACTCTTTTCTCATCCGGGGCCTTGCTATAGAGCGGTATAGAAGATAGGGTTGAGTCCTTAAAACATACTATATTCTTTTTGAATACGTATACAAAGTCGACCGCGATATCCTATTCCAGGATGTAAGATCATATATAGCAACAGGAGGGCACCACGGTTACAAGGTAATTACAACAAAAGAGGGAGGAGGGTAATGTGGACCTCCCAAGGTGATACCTTTATCTACTATCTCCAAAAGATATTTATATAATTTCATAGTAGGAAGTTAGAAGTATAACGTACATACGAGTTGGAGTTATTTGTTAGATATATATGATATGATTAAGATAATAGACACACTAGATTATCGACAGTGTGAGAAAGAGAGGGAAAGGTGTGATTCCCACCTCCATCCTTTCGTATGTGGTACGCCCATGTCTTCGTTTTGTTGCAATAAGAAAAGGGCTATTCCTACCCTTGATTTTGATTCTAGTACGTAAAGGGCATAAGACTTGAGGTGAGGTTGCTCCAAATCAAGAAGTAAGTGAAGACAAATTGATTGATTCCAAAGTGTTAGAGAATGTAAAGTTTCATATTGTATTTAAGTTGTGTGACCTCATGGTAATAAGCCGAAGAGTACGTAAGATCGCTAGCTTACCGGGAAGCAGTGTAAAAGACTCCGCGCAATGAACGCTCAGTAATAGTCAAGTTCGAGTCAAAAAGGCCAAGTCCGCCATATACGCTAACAAACAAAGAAGACATACCTGCAAGATAGTAGTTATGGTTTTGCCAGATACCGAAAGGTAGGGAGGTCAGTGAACTGATGGGTCTCGACTGCAAACTAGAAGAAGTATAAGCCGGACTTGACCTAAGAACCTTATTAACAATGTAAGGTGATGAGCCCGCAAGTGTACGGCCGATATAATAAAGTGCTCTTTTTGAAGAAACTGGGATTGCCGAACCCACAGGAATAGGCATACGGGGTGAAAACTAAACACACTAATTTACTACAACTATACAAAGGAAGACAACAGAGTAACTAAAGATAATTTGTTTTTGAGAATATAATTTTTATACTACACTAACGCCACTATACTATTGAATCTAAACAATGGTTAAGAGCATGCCGAGGTTACGGCAACATGTGAAGACACCTAACTACAATTTACGTGGTTTATCTTTCTCCTAAGCTAGTCTAACTCATCGCCTATGGATTAAAACTCGCATTTAACCCAACTTAAGAATCACAACCTTCCACCTACATTTTCGTGATAAGAAGGAATTCAAGTTCTAGCAATACGAAACCGGTTCCACACATGACTAATACGACTTTCTGCATATTTCTACCCCCAAGGTAAATCGATTCCCACCTCCCGAACCAAGAAAAGATCATATCCTATTAATTCACAACTTTCCAATTTCTTTTTGCCCTCTCGGTGAAACCGACTTTTGGATTTACATTAACATTGGCCAGACATTAATGTAGTAGGGAACAAGAATTAAATAGAACAACCATGGAAGAAAAGAGAAAATAAACCAGCAATCAATAATTACATTGCAACACAAAGTTCATAACCTCAAAGAAGAAGGGAGAATTAGCCACTCATTTGTGGATTAATCATCCTAAAACAAGTGTTAATCATACAAGCAATTGAAAAGAAGTTAAAGAAAGATAGAGAAGAACCCTAGAATTTTCTGGCCCTCAATGTTGCCTCAGAACCCACGCTCTTGCTCCACCAAGTCGAATAATTGAAAATGCCCCTAAGTGCTCTATTTATCTAGGGATAAATTTTCCCTAATAACGAGTGAATTTGGGTCACGCGTGCATCCCGAGCACCGCTCCGTGACACTGCAATGCGGAAGCCTCTCCTGAATTTACGCCTGTGTAATTGCTGGGCCTGAACGCGGGCACACAGGCATCGTTGAGCACAAACACGTGCTACGTTGCAATCGCGGACCCTCTCGGAAATGCACCATTTGAATAATTCATTTCCAAACGTGGCACGGCCTTGTCGCGACCTTCACTGGAATTTAGTTGGAATTTCCATTCTGTGCGTAACGCTCCGCGATGGCGCGTGCCACGGCCCATCAAGCAGCCCTTGTCATCCTCTCTTCACCATCCGCTTCCTCGCTCAATCCCGGAAGTTCCTTCTTGATTTCTCCTAACATGTCATTTTTCATCAACAAACGCATGTTTTTCCTACAAAAAACGCTAATCATGTTGGTTAGTATAAATTCACACTTCCATACAATTTACATGAGAATGTACACAATTTATTAGACAAACAAGACTAAAGTTATACATTTGAGTATCGATTTGGCATATAAATATGCCCCTTATCACCTACCCCACACTTAAAATCTTATTCGTCCTCGAACAATATTCATACAACTCATGCAATTGATATCCCTTCATGGCTATTTAGGCTGGACAGTCCAAACTACTGCGGCCATACCGATTATGTTCAAGCAAATCATCAAGAGAAGCATGCATAGCATCATTATTACACGACACTTAATAAATCAAGACTTTTTAGCAATAAGAATCACTCGATATCGGTAAACTCATGCATATTAGCTGACCAAGATATCCGACACGAATGTATTCTATCATCAAACATGTGCCCTCACAACACTAGGAGAGATTCCCCTGCTTTTAATCACATGAACTTTTAAGGAAATCTTGAAGTGTCCTGGTAGGTATGTCACCATTTCACTCACTCTCCCAAACGACCACATGCATTGCGTCATGACCCATAGGCTTATTTCAGTGTATTACTCCACTAATATATGGATGCGTGATGTAAGATCAATGTGACTTAACTGTTGTAATGTAAGCTACGAAACTAGTATATACCGGGCTAACAAATAATAGTAAACTAAATTTCCTTAAGCGCTTTTTCACACATCCCATCAACTTCCACTATTTCTTCCTTCCTCCTCCTCTTGGAAGTTTATTTTTATATTTATCACTTATTAACACATTATCAACGTAAGGGAAAATTGAGTTAAAACAACTTTCTTCCTTCAATTCTCGCCTATTTCACTCTTTGACTCTTACTTTTCCTTTCTTTCTTTTTCATCACTTTTCTTTTCTTTTTTATCACTTCACTCTTTGACACCATGGGAAAATTATACTTTTTCTCGAGCGCTTACGAGTTTCGACTTTGGCCTAAGGACCGTGAAAAGAAGGGGCTCACTTAACTGCACTTTTTGACAAAGGAAAATCGAAAAGAAAAATTTATCAAGGTTAAAGGCTCAACCCGCCGACTAGGGTTTAATTTTCAAGGTGGATATGAAAAGAAAAACAAGAAACATTTTTGGTTGACAAAGAAATGCCTACATCATTTCCTACACTACACTTCCTTCATTCCGTTTCCTGCATACACGACAGCAAGTCTCTAGATAATCAACAATAGCATGGAATAACCAATTCCTCACTATACACTCAATGTACATGCTCGATTCAAGATGACTCTCACAGAATCTTAATCGCCCAATCACAAGAATTCAAAATTAGTTTCAATCACACCGAATCAAATTCACGGCAAAAGTGTCTTACATATGTACGTAAATTTGCATGCTTTCTACTTCTAATCATCTTTGCTATATAATTATTATGGTACAACACGCAATGGTATGTTTGAGCCATCAATAGCAACATGCATGGGATACAAACGTACCATCCAACTAAAAATCAAAATTAACTAACGAAAAATTTAAAAATAAAATAAACGAACTATACTAAATTCTATCGACTACCTTCCCTTAAGACGGCCGTCATCCATCCATCATGTAGAAGGGTCACTATTTACAACTTGGCTCAACGGGACTCTTCTCAAGAAAAAGAACCGAAAAACAAACTCCCGAGAAACCCAAAAGAGAAATAGTTACGAAAAAAAATTTTAAAAATGGCCGATGATTTAAGGGCACTATTTACATATCAAGCAACACATTCCAGACAAAGACACAACAAACAATTTCACAAACAATATTCACATACACCCACATACAAATAAACAGAAATAAATTAAAACCAACACGACAACAAAGCAAGGAACATACAATGACATACAAGAGCAAATTCAGCACCTAACTATTCCCACCCCACACCTTAGAATCGAACACCGTCCCCAGTGTTCATACAGCTACAAACAAAAAGGTGGTTGTGAAACTCCCGATCACCAAAGTATTCCACTTCTCATCAAAGCCGCCGCCGTCCCCATATCGCAGTCTCCACCGTCATCCTCCTCCGACCCAACATCGAATCCTCGCGACGTGTCTTCTCATCTGTGGGGACGCCATCGTCCGTAGGCTCCACAAAGCCGGGCCCACCCGATAGCTGCTCCCGCGTTTCGCCAAATGGGGACTAAGCCTGAGCCGCCACGCCCGTCCTCCGCGCCTGGGCCTCCCGCCTGCGAAGCCGGAGCATCTCGCATCCCGAACATGCGGACATATACCGATCGCCCGAGCATGTCGCTCGCCAATGTAAGGACAGCCCATGAGTGGTGTCGGTGCCTTTGTTTTGTGACATCAATGGCACAACGCTCCATCTCATGGGATGGCCCAGGGCCTCCTCCTCAACCTCAAGGCCTCAGAACGTCACGCAGCCCGCCGAACTGCACTGTGCCCCCGATGCGCCTGCCTCTTCATGGCTAAATGATCACCGCCCCACCTGATCTCCAGCGCTTTCATAAGGGCGTATACCAGGCATACACGATCCTGGGTCACATCTGGCTATGTGCCCCCTAATCAAACAGAGCAACGACGAAGCCATATTCTCGTTTCCTGCTCATCTCAGGTATAGGCTTGTGCCTGGCGGTAGCGCCCCTTCCTGCGCTCGCTCCAACGCGCCGTAGACCGGGCTCACATAATGTGCGTCTCGATATCCGCATAAGGTGGAGTGATGTTCACTGTTTGAGTACAAGGGCGTCTCTCAGATGGCGCTCTATGATGGCATTGAGGTGGTGAGGTCTAATGTGACGATTTGGCCCCTTATTTTGATGGTGTGACTTCTCAAATGCTCCTGGGTTCCATTGGCGTAGAATTCTGGACTAAGTGTGCCGCACTCTTCGGGGCTCGTTGAAAATGAAACGTAGCCCACAGCATCAACTCGTGTACTCCATCCGGGGGGAACTCTTGTGCCAAGGGTTCCCGTGCAATATGTTCCTGTGGGTATTGTGGAGTCTTCTGTGCTTGTACCACTTCTTCCCCGTCCGTCACCCATCTTGTTCCATATTATGCGCCGCCGCGTGGAACCGCCGGCAGGCTGACCGGCCGCTCCTGGCCTTAATCTTTTTTCCTGGGCTAAACTGACATGTTGATGCGCCCTTTCCTTTGTCCTCGTTCGCTAGACATGGTTTGCCAAAGAAAACAGACAGCACCCATGTTAGTTGATTTCACCGAGCTAATTAAGGTTGGGTTTTGCTCAGCACCCCACACTTAGTTTCTAGCTCACATTATGCAAAACGGCAGTAAATATTTATTCCATATTTACAAAAGATAGAAAAATCTAGAATAAATAAACAAAAGAGAAACAACAAACAAAATCGCTTCATGCCTTCTTAAAATTGACAAAGATAACCTCTCGTGTACTACCAGTACTCTCGTACGCCTCATTCCACCGTACTATCGATACTCATTTATTATAGGCATTCAGCTAAAAGAAAAACAAGAAAATAAGAATAACTCCCTAACTCAACTAAGCAATTCCCCGATTTTCATGTAATTTGATGAGTTCTTGGAATTTCACCCAATTTGCACCTCCCGAGAATTGCATCGTTTCTTAAGTATACACAATAAGCATACACAATCACCACCCAACATGCACAACCCACAATTTTTTCAACACTTCCTCTTCTCAATTCGATTTTTCAACTTCACAATCCATCCCTAACCACAATTTAGCACAAAATTCATTTAAGAATGCAATTAACGAGTTCATATGATCACAACGATACCACGAACAACAATAATCAACAACCCAAATGTATTTAAGCTCAATTTATTGATATGGGCATGGATTCTTCATAAACATGCTAAAAACCGAAATTTTAGCTAAAATTTGAAGTTGAGTTCAAGAACATACCTTTTGATTCGATTAATACGAAGAAAAGCTGATAAATTCTGCATCCCTACGCCGTGGATACTGAGGAGGGGATTTTTGGGGCATATCGCGGAGGGTAGAGGAAAAATAAGAGAAATGAGGGGTTTTGGGGTTTAAAAGTGAGCAATCAAGGCGGTCGCCCTATGACTCCGGTGTGACCCGGGACGCTGACATCACGGCCAACGTGTCACAGAGGGTAACGCGGAGCATGCCCTCCGTGATACGGAAAGATATCAAGGCGAGCTCTCCTCGGAATTTTTAAAAATTCCATTCTCGCTTCTTCAACGTGTCACTGGAGGCACCGCGCGAGGCTCCTCCTCCGTGATTACATGAGCCATCAAGCAGCTCACCGCTTTGCCACTTAAAAATATTTTCTTACCTCGTTTTTCCCTTTTGCATTCCTTTGCATTTTTTTTCCTCCGTTCAACCCAGACATCTTACCACACGAAATCGATTAGAATTCCAAAGTTGGAGAAATAACAATATTTTTATTTTTCTATTTACACTCCTATTCTACAAAAATATAAAGTACAAAAATTGGAAATCTTTCCTATTTTTTTCGTTTGTACATTTTACAATTACATTTCACTTGCCTCCGCGCAATACTGTTTACCGTCTCTCAATGCCATTTGCAGCTCATTATTCGCCCCTAGGGTGACTGGGACGCTTTGCTCAACACGTCCCCACCCCAACAAGTTACCTCTATCTGGGGTTCTTCTCTACTCGCAAGTGTTCAAAGCCTTGAACACCACTCCTATTGTTCACTCACATTGATCAACGAGAGTTCTTCGTACACGGCTGGGAATTTGGGGGCCTTGTACACATCGAACACTTCCACCTTGTCATGTGCCTCCGCACGTTAGCCGCCCGCAGCCTACATCTACAAGCGCTTTCCCTTTATTTCCAAGAAAGGTCGTCCAAAATATATGGGACTTCCGAGTCCGGCTCAAAGTCCAAGACAATAAACTAACGGAAGATTAGAAAGCCGACTTGCACTAGCACGTCCTCCACAATGCCGCCCGGCCTCGCCAAGGAACGGCCCGCAGCCAGAAACCACCGTTGTAGGTCTAGGGGCTTCCAGACCTAACTTTTGAATACCGAAGTTGGCACAAGTTAATGCTCGCTCCTTAATCGCATAATCCGCGAATGACATTTTGCCCGATTGTCAATTAAATTGTGAAGCTCCTGGGATCTTTGAGTCAGGCAAACCTAGCTTTTATCCGGAAGTGCATTCCTCGCAAGGGCCACCGTGGCATATTCTACGCCCGTTTTTGCTGGCCACTGATGTCCTTAATGTATTTTTGCATATTTAGGCACCCCCGCAAAACATCCACAAGAGGTGTTAATGTGTACCGTTCTGAGCACCTCCATGAACTTGGAAGCACGCCTCCTTGTGCTTCCTTAATCGTTGAGGGAACTAGGGGTGGAGGTCTAACTGGTTTAGCTTCCTTTGTGTTTCCCTCTCATCATTCTCGCTCCCTCCACTTCGCAACTCCCGGGACCGTTGAGGTGGTCTTTCAGTTCCACCTCCTTCAACCGTGGCCACTGGTCACTGACACCGCTTTGGGATTGGGATCAAGTGTCACCGGGAGTCCTCCTAGCTCGGGTGTTCTGGCCCAAGAAATTGCCCAAATTGATACTCCAAAGGCCTTGGTAGCTACTGAATATTCTTAAAACACCTACGCTAATTTTGACATGGTCGCTGGCACTGAGCTTGGCCGGCTAATGTGGCCGTTTGAACATCTCCTCACCGCCGGGTGATGGTGGTGGAGGAGGGGCATTGCTATTTCGCGTATTGAGCTTGATAGTTCGTGGCCCTCCTTGATTCCGCCGCATCCCCCGACTCGAACCGCCTTGATGGCGGTACCCCAAGAGAAATTCGAGTGATTCCTCCAATTGGGATTGTAGCTATTCCCATACGTCGGTGATTGCTCCTTTGTGCATTCCCCGACAAAGTTCACCGAGTCTCGGATTTGCCCACAACACTTCAACCAGTGTCTATTGCTCCCGCACACTTCACACCAAATTGCCGCACTGCATAATCAAGCCAGACTGCCTGCTCATATTGCCGAAGTGGGTGTTCTCAACCGATTTCGCAAGGCAGCTATCTGTGCGCGATAGCCGTAAACCCATCCACTTCCAAGACTCCACCGTTTCCGCTCCTCCCTGGAAGAGTCCGCATTCCACTCCTGGGATTACAAATACGATTAAGCAAAGTATACAGCATGGCTTCAACACTTCTAATATTGTGAATTCAGTAAAATTTTGAGTGGTTCTAAACCCATAAAAAAAAAAACTTAACTGTCATTGACTGATGGTGATGAGGACAATCCCCCACAATGATTTAAATCCCTCCCAAGCTTGATATGCATTCTCTCCTTCCCTTTGTTTAAAACTCCCTAGGAATTTTATTCTAAGCCTTGCCGTTTTACCTGAGGAAAGAATCGATCAAGAACTTTTCGCGAGATCATCCCATGAGGGATAGAGTTTGGTGGCTCACTACCCACCTCTTCTTTGCATCTCCCAAAAGTGAACATGGGGAAAAGTGTAAAGCCGGACATAATCTCGTTGACACTACGGATGTGGGTGTCACTTATCTCGTAGGTACTCTCAAGATGTTGTTGCGTCCTCGTGGAGGAGACTCGTAACCGCCCGCTTGTGTGCAAAAGAATCGCACCATACTCCCCGTTTCGCCGAACTCTCTCCCGCTAGGTTTGCGAATGCTAGAAGTAATATTGCTAGCTTGTGGGATTGCCACACGCGAACCGGCCTGGTCATAATTCCTCGGCACTAACACCGCCCGCACTATTGGTGGATTCGTGGTTGCTCCATGATAGTTTGTCTCGAGCAATCGGCAGCCTTTTCTCTAGAGCTCGCTGACGATGAAATTGTCGCTCTAGCTCCAAGGATGGATCCACCAACCCTTGTCTCTGCCGCTGTTCACCGAACTGTTTTCTCGCAAAATACAAGCAAGACCAAGTTGTCAACAATCTAACCAACATTTTAAACTCAAGAAAAAGTTCATTATTAAAAAATAAAAAATTAAAAAATGAAAATTTCACCAATTGCCTATTCTCGCATCCGCGCCAAAAACTTGATGAGCTCCGCAAGTGTACGGGCCGTACAAGTAATAAAGTGGCTCTTTGAAGAACCGGATTGTCGAACCCACAAGAGATAGGAATACCGGGAAAAACTTTCAAACGTCAATTTACTACAACTATACAAGGAAGACAATGTAGCACGAAAGATAATTTGTTTTTGAGAATATAATTTTTATACTACACTAAGCTAATTATACTATTGAATCTAAACAATGGTTAAGAGCATGCCGAGGTTACGAAGAACATGTGAAGACACGAACTATTAATTTACGTGGTTTATCTTTTCCTCCTAAGCTGCTAGCCTGAACTTATGCCAAGGGATTAAAACTCTCGTATTTAACCCAACTTAAGAATCATGAACCTTCCACCTACATTTTCGTGATAAGAAGGAATTCAAGTTCTAGCAATACGAAACCGGTTCCACACATGACTAATACGACTTTCGGGTATATTTCTATCCCGAAGGTGAATCGATTCCCAATTCTCCCGAACCAAGAAAAGATCATATCCTATTAATTCACAACTTTCCAATTTCTTGCCCTCTCGGGGTGAAACCGACTTTTGGATTTACATTAACATTGGCCGACATTAATGTAGTAGGAACAAGAATTAAATAGAACAACCATGGAAGAAAAGAGAAAAATAAACCAGCAATTCAATAATTACATTGCAACACAAGGTTCATAACCTCACAAAGAAGGGGAGAATAGCCACTCATTTGTGGATTAATCATCCTAAAACAAGTGTTAATCATACAAGCAATTGAAAAGAAGAAGAAAGAGATAGAGAAGAACCCTAGAATTTTCGTCCTCAATGTTGCCCGTAACCCACGTTCTTGCTCCACCAAGTCGTAATAATTGAAAATGCCCCCCCAAGTGTTCTATTTTATACTAGGATAAATTTTCCCGGACAATGAAAGCAACGTGAACAATGGCGTGTACGCGGAGCACCGCTCCGTGACACGGTGCAAAACGCAAGCCCTCTCGAATTTGTCCGCCTGTAATTGCTACTAACGTGCACGTACGTGTATCGCGGAGCACAAATAACGTGCCACTATAATCAAGGACCTCTCTCGAAATGCACCATTTGAATAATTCATCTCCAACGTGGCACGGCTCGACGCGGACCTTCACCGGAATTTATTTGGAATTTCCATTCCAGTGCACGCCTCCGCGATGGTACAAGGCCACTACTCCATCGCTGAGCCTCACATCCTCGCTTCACCATCCGCTTCCTTGCTCAATCCCGAGTTCCTTCTTGATTTCTCCTAACATGTCATTTTTCATCAACAAACGCATGTTTTTCCTACAAAACAACGCTAATCATGTTGGTTAGTATAAATTCACACTTCCATACAACCTCATAAGGAGAATGTACACAATTTATTAGACAAACAAGACTAAAGTTATACATTTGAGTATCGATTTGGCATATAAATATGCCCTTTATCATAAGGCTGCACGTTGAACCCCGTGAGCTCAAATTTCTACAAAGATAAGGGAAGAAGCAGAATACTGCATTTTGTGGGGAATTTAGAATCACCCCGCATTGATAGAATATCGTGTATTAAGAACTAAGACTCTGACTCGGACAGCTTAAGAGATAGTAAGATTGCGGTTCAGAATGCCGCGGTATGTCCGCCTACTGAGAAGGCAAACCGCCGACACAAAGACTCTAATCTAGTGCGACCTCGGAGATAGACCCAATGTATTGCCATGGGCTCTCACATAATGCCAAGTAAGGCCACAAGATTCAAATGTTGACTCCAATATCAGGGTGGCTAAATTTCAATAAGAGACCATATAAAGGTTACGCGTTGCTTCCTTAATGGGATGAAAATCCAATGAAATGATAAGAGAGGTCAGAGATATCATTAGACCGTAGAATCCAGATATCATGTACGTATGAAATTCAAGCAAAGCATGTCGAGATTACGTATCACTGCACTCAAAAGATGTATTGAACGAAGTTATTGATATATATGTACAGATAATGTATATGCTGTGAATAGCTGCCAATAGGGTTACAATCACACATTTCTCGATTAGTGCTAGGAAGTATGGCACAGATTACAACAGGACCCTCGCTAAGAAGAAGGTATGTAAGTGTGATTCATGTAATGGCCATAGAAATTTTCCCCATTTCCCGCCTTTATGAGTCAATGGACTTATATGTTTGATGCCAGATCTAGACTTCGTGGTTACTAATTAGTAGCTCCGAATCAAAGTAGATGATAAGGGCGTTAGCTTAGATCTGCCTAACGACTTCACTGCTTCTATTAGTAGAAGCATCCCTAAAGACCAGTAATGATATTGCATGCCGAACTGTGAATAACTAATTCTGGCCATGGCTATTCCGAGGTTAGCAATAATTTTGAATCTTTCTAGTATGTTAAGTGGTCATACATCGTTTCCAAATTTCTTGTAGTTGAGAGTCGAATCTTAGTCAACCTAGCATTTATTACGGGGAACACCCCGCAAGTCGCCCACTCCGCTCTCCCCGCGATAAACCCTGCAGGGGTACCCCAAGAAAGGGGCCACACGCGTAGTCGCGACATACTAGTACTTCCGCTGGGTCTCGTAAGATATTCATACAGAGCCCCAGCGTAAGACCTCGCCTTACATAATAGCTCATAAGACCAAGAATTTCGTAATAAGAATATAAATCCAAGGGATACGCACAAGGCGTAAGAAATTGGAGGTAGTACTACAGGTGCGTTGTTTACTAAAGGAAGTGAGATCGCAGATTCCCGAAGATCCTGCAGATTGGACGAGTAAGCTCCACTAAGCTCCAGCTTTACAATTGCTCAAAGTAGAATAACAAAGTAGTTAGATGCCCACAACTCCGGCAGCTATGTAGGAGCTACGTATGCTCGAGTAGGACATTTAGGGCATTGTTAGGACTATCGCAACATTCTGGTCATTCAACCCAGCCTATTCCGCTATTCATGGTTATAAAATGTATTTATTAGAGATCATGATCATTATCGTGATCCTTCGACGATAAAGGCACAAGGTGCGCAGACGGTCGCTCAGGTTATCCCAAGATTAAATAAAGCCTTGCGCCAAAAGGCCGTATAAGCTCTAGCTATATTTCCAGATTACCTATCGGTTTCTCCGGCATAATAAGCCCGCATGACCGCCAATTATTTTCCAGTTCTCTAAATAAGGAATATTTTGTATCAATCAGAAGACACAATGTAGTAACAAACGCCCAGCCATAAATATATGAGGAGTTTGGCGTATTTGCCCGAGCAAATGGGAGTTGGCCGAGAAATACATCACTCAGCGCCAGCGTTCGAGTAGTGGAAAACAAATAAGACAATAGAGCTGCATTTAGAACACCGTCGTGTCATCGTTAGTTGTGGAAGTAAAAGAATGACAATATGAGGATCCTCATTCCTATCTGGCCTAAGGATGTAATTCCAAGCAGGGAAAGCGCTAGATTTCCGCATAACCGAGGATGGCGTGCCAAAATGTAAAAGGCCGCCTCCGTGTTCCTGTATATTTCAGGCTCCGCCAAGCATTATGAACGAGGTACATTGCGCCCGATATTCTCTTCACCCCGCCTGACAAAAAATGTACCATGATATCAAAAAGAGAATTATCAGGCCGTATGAAAAGAGAAATTGCCGAATTTGTAGCCTGGTGTCCTAACCGCCAACAAAAGCGAACACCGTAAAACCAGCGGGTTAACTCAGACATAGTTGTGCCTCTCGAAATGGGAAGCAAGAATATGGATTTTGTGGGCAGGATTACCTGCATGCATAGACACGATTCTATATGAGTGATAGTTGACAGATTTACAAAATAGCCTATTTCGCTAGTGAAAGCTACTTTCTCGCCGAAGAATATGTCGAATTGTATATCGAGAAATAGTTAGATTACACACAGAGCCGCATTCATTATCTCCGGATGTGTAGGAGCATAGCTTACGGCTAGATTTTGGTAATCGTTTCAGAAGGGTCCTGGTAATGTGTGACACTTGAGCACAAAGATTCCACCCTCGCATGCATGGACAAGCCGAACGCACTATTCCCGCACGCTCGAGGGGACATGCTACGAGCGTGTGTGCTAGGATTTTGGGGGTAGCTGGGATGAGAATTTACCGTTAATTGAATTTGGTTATACACAAATATTAATACTCGCCTATCCGTGATGGCGCCCGAGGCATTATACTGGTGAAAATGCAGATCGCTAGTTGGCTGGGTTGAAGTGGGAGAATCAGCGATTGAGCCAAACATTATTCAACAAATGTGAGGAGAAGGTGAAGCTTTATTAGAGAACGCCTAAGACTGCACGTAGCCACCGTAATCATATGCGGACAGAAGCGCAGAGACCCGGAATTTGATGTGAATGATCGGGTATTTCTCGAGTATCTCCGATGAAAGGGGTGATGAGATTAGCAAGAAAGGTAAGCTCACCCAAGATTTGTTGGGCCGTATCGATTCGCTAAGATATGCCGAGTGGCATATGAGTTGCACTTCTGCCTCCTGAGTGTTGTGAATCCATTCATCCGGTCTTTCATGTATCTATGCTAAGGAAATGCAAAGGAGACACATCCAGAGCGCCTCCCATCTGTGATATCCAGGTTGGGCGAAGAGCCGGCCTACGAAGAGGTTCCTGTAGCTATCTTAGACAAAGCATTCAGAGATTGAGGACTCAAAGATATTGCGTCTGGCCAAAGTACCGTGGCGTAATAGAAACCGAGAGAGATGATTTGGGAGGTAGAGGGAAGATATGAAAACCGTATACTCCTCTACTTGTTCCAAGCCTAGCCAGCATATGTATGTTAGTATTATTATCTTAAGTGCAAAGGTCTCTTATAAGTATATATATAAGTGAAATGGGATCATCTTAATCTCTGGCCATGTGAGTACTATAGTATTATGTGGACTACCAGATTGGACTTTTCGCATTTTCGAGTTTTGGGATAGTCCATATTACAGGGAAACTCGCCGAAATTTTCCTAGAAATAAGTTGAGTAAGTTGAGAAGTTCTCTAGATAATGCTTTACATTCGAGGACGAATGTTCTTATGTGGAGAATTCTTACACTCGTGTGTACCCCACACATCGATGGCCTATTCGCGTGTTGGTTGGTTATATCGAAAGCCATACATGCTAGAAAAAGGCCTGGAAAAGACCGACAAGAAACCTGCCGGTAATATCGCGAAGGAGTTTGGCGTGAGCCCTTTCCCGCTGGCGGGCAACGTGTCACGGAGGTGGAGCCTCCGCGTTGGCTCCGTGGACACGTTGGCCCCGTCCGTGCCTAGTATATAAATCCTCCACTTCGCCTTATTTCATTAAACATCTTAAATCTCCAAAGAGCTCGCGAGAGAACAGAGGAAGCACGCAAGGTATTATAAATTATCGCCGATTACTACAAAGCGTAGTCCAAATTCAAATTAACCTCGAATACCGAGGTATTTGAAGTGTAGAGAGCATTCCTACAGCTTTAGTTTCACGTAAATTCGCCCGCAAATCGTCGTGCTACCGGGGTAAGGTAAGTGGAATTGCTCCAAATTAGTGTCAATGTGCTCCTAGCCTTAAAGTGAATATTTCTCCCTTCGACTTTTGAGAAATAGCAAGTTTTTTGACCGTTCTTCGATAAGCCAAAGTTTGGGCTATAAATATATCGAAAGTGATGTTTTCTTTTAGAATATTGGTGTATGAATCCTAAGTTGACATATATGTGAATGCAGTTGGGAGAAATAGCCGGAGTACTCACCAAGCTTCATCCGTTAATCTGGATAACCTGTTAAGGTGTATGTAGCTAGCTTCTAAGTAAGTTAGTACCTATAGCCTAGCATAATCCAAGAACTCCGTAGCAGAATACCCGAGCCGAATATTGAGTTTTATACAAGTCTAGTAAACTCGTTTTTGCGATTGTTATATCGTATTCAACGTAAAGTTATAAAGTACTTAAATGGCGAGTTAGCATTCCGTGACCAAGATAGCCTCAAAGCATGCGTCTTAGCAAGCATGTTTTTTAGAATAATATGATACATATATTCGAATAAAAGCAGAAAGTAAAAATCAGATAGATGATAGTATCTTGGCTACGTATTAGCCATACAATGATGATATCTTTGCTACAGACAGCTATACGTCATGATAGTATCTTGACTACAGATAGCCATGCAATGATAAAGATCCCGTATTCGGTGAGTAAGTAGTATGAGAATCAAGATAACACGAAAGAGTTCTAATAAGAAACTGCACTGTATAGTATTTTTCATGCTTAACATAAGCCAAGCATATGTGCTTATTGATTGTTGAGACTTGATTGTGCCGTGGAGGGCCCCTTTGAGCGTCCTCGCGCCCCGGGCTGGTAACGGTGTGTCGCCCACCGAGCAGTGGGTTTACGTGCCTGAGTGGTATGTCGTCCTGCATTGACGAAGATGGGATTTAAGCTTCATATCAGTCGACTACATAAAGCATGACATTACCCCCGCCAAGCAGCGCGATGCGCCTGTGGAATGCATTCGATTCCGGGCCCAAGCACAGATAGCGAGAGTCCTCCTGACTCTGTGTATTAATACTATTTATATCGAGGCTATGGCCCGAGCCTGAGATCTAGGGGGTCAGAGAGGTGCTCGTAGTTAGTAATTGAGTGGAGTGACTTATTTTTGGTCGGTTTTGACCGTGTAGGGGTATAGATTGCTTGTTGCTGTTCTATCCGGCTTATGTGGGGGCTGGTATGGGTTCTTGCTTGCTATATATATGTATTTACATGTTATATATTAGTTAATAGGACAAGCAGGTCACGGTCGACAGTACGCTCCCGCCCTATCACAGCATGTAAAAGCCTCGATTCGGGCTTCATACGGCTTCTATAGACCCGCTTATTCCCCTCCCATTTAGAATAGCTAGTTATGTTATTATTCGTATGTTCCGTTGCATACTTAATTCGCATGGTACCGCACGCCCATTGGGCGCCGCATTACTTGCCTCGGCAAGTACTATAGACAAAGAGGTGATCCCTCGTGATTCTGGGCCAACGAGAGTCATCGCTCCCGTCATCCGAGCTTCATATTCGTGAGGTGTGGTGTTCATTTTCGTTGTGACAAGATGGGTAGGCCGGCCCCTTGTCCCGACCATTTTATCGCATCATAGAGGCTTGCCGATTGTATATATTTATCTCCCCAGGGTCGGACTGTGTCGGTCGTGGTGAGGTCGTGACATTTTGTTAGTAGTTGTTTAGCATTTCGGTTTATGTTGGTCGTGGTGGGGCCATGGGCCGATAGTGAAGTGGTGACCTTGCCTGGCCACGTGTAGTTATCCAGATTCTTTGGTGTTGAGTCACGTATGACTAGACAAAGATGGTGGCCTCTGTCGGCCCGCATAGGTTCCTTTTTATAAGTATGTTTCTCGGTTAGCCGAAGTGTTATACATGGCTATAGGGCCCGGGCCACGGAGGCCGTATTTACAACCGTTATATAGCTCATTGTTTCCTAACTGAGATAGAGCTAGCCGTATAGCCCGATGTGCTTAGGCTCACCTCTGGGGCTAGCGGGTTCAGTCCTACTAGGGCAATTGTGTTCAAGCCATACCCACAAGGCGTATGACAAGAAGTTTTCAAGAGATCATATTCCGAGAATCATGCTAATGTCTTAGTTAAGTATTTGAAGTTGCGTACCATCCTAAGAACTTAAGTCTTGATATGTCTTTCCAGTACGAAGCCTTAATGTATATGATTTTCATTATAACATATAGTTGAATGTTTTAGTTTAATTAAGTGACGATCTATATTTAGCTCTTGTTGTTATCATTTGAATTCCCTAAATTCAAAAGAGTGATTCTCCCATGTACCAACAAGTTCCTAATATCTAAGTACATAAACTATGAAAATGACCGCCAAGCTTAGAACTTCTAATCCCGTGAAGTCACCGGGAGGTCACTCACTAACTAAATACGAGTTTATGCGTAATGCTAGGACAAATAAGTCTCATACATTGTATGTCTCAGAATCTCACTCTCTCACCACATATGTGCTTATGACAATAACTCCAAGCTTCAAGTTATAACTCTGAGGTTCATCGACGTGATAAACTTGGCAATGAAATTCTAGGTATAGTTGTGGATACATGTAAAGGAACCACCATGTGGGCAACATATATGTACTTCCCGTATGTCAAAGGATTGTATAGAAATGAGAATGGGCGTGCTTCTACCAAGCAATAAGTTAAATTGGTAAGACTATCTATGGGACATTGCTTGTAAGTATTCTAAAATTCTTATGTTGGCTAAACCTCCGAAGGTCCATCAAGTCATCAATTGATATGTTTGTATATAATTTAACAGCTTTTACGGATATATGCTCATTTTCTAATTTTACATGGTATATGTGCTCACTCTGTATTTATATGTTACTTAAAGAGACTAATTACGACTAATGTGACAAGCATTTGTCATTTAAATGCTACATGTATTAAATTGACTCAAGATAAGCTTTATCTACTCCATTAATGATTATGATTGAGAATATTTTTATTTTTATCCCGCATGGCAATAACCTACCGGAGATGTTTTTATTTTTTAATTTTATTGCATACCTATTGGACATGTTCTTATTTTACCCCTTATCGCACACCGACCGGAGATGTTTTTATTTTACCCCGTATTGCACACCGCCGAGATGTTTTTATTTTACCCCGGTATTGCACAACGGTTGGAGATGTTTATTTTACCCCTGTATTGCACACCGGCCGAAGGTATTTTTTTTACTCCGATATGGCACACCTACTGAGATATTTTTATTTTACCCCTGGTGGCAATTGAGATATTTTATTTTACCCCCGATGTGGTACACCGGGCCGGAGAGCTTTTTATTACCCCAATGTGGTACATCGCGCGTATATTTTTATTTTACCTTAATGTGGTACATTGGCCGGACGAACTTTATATACCTGGGATTACTTAGCTGGACTGGCCGATGGCATTACAAAGCATGCTTTCTTGTGCATTTCAATTGGATTTTCATCTCGATATAGAGTTATTATCGTGTTTAAATTTCCGTGATTCCAAGTTGTTACCATTCTCATTCCTCGTTCTTTTATCTTGAGTTCATTTATGTTATAGTAAGTTGATATCACTCATGTGCTGTTGAGTTCTAGGTTATATTTATCTCAGCATGTTTATGTGTTAAGTTAGTAATTAAAGGACGGTTATCTCATGGTTGGCAATTTGAAATTCTTTACATACCAAGATATTTCATTCGTGACCGACGTCCCTTGCTTTGGGACTCGCATTCGTGTCGCAGTGTAGAGGTCGTGATGGCCATTTGAGTGTTAGCTCTTGAGATCAACGATGGTTGGTATGCTCCTTTCTTCCTAGAGCTTGGGCCTAGCTATTTTATGCTTGAGTTTCTACATACTATGCTATGGGTAGGTCTGGAGCCTGTTCGACCATCGCCGGCCTACTTTAGAGGCCAGGACTTAGTGTGTACACCCGTATTCGGCTTGGTGGCCTTGTCGGCTTTTAGTTGTTTAGTTTAGCATACTCATAGCCTTGTTTTACTATTATTTACCCCGTATTGTTGAGACTCTAAGGGTCCAAACAGGTTTCAGTTGATTAGACAAAATTCCGGACGCCTAAGTGTTATAGTTACGTATGTTATATAGCCGACTTTCCAAATGGGCCAAATATAATGAGCCGCTGCGCCCTAGTTATGGGGGCGGACACTAACCTTCACTATATAGGCCTCACACTAACAATGATTTACATCACACATCAATAGTCTCTTCCTAATAATCACAACAATGCTTCTTTTTCAATATAGACGTTTGCAACATGCAATGGTAACACAAGATCCAAACATACCCGAGGCCACTATCGCACCTTGCGCTTTCCCCGGTGTGCTTCTACAACATAGAGCAATTTTGACGATGTTCCATCCTGCTAAGTGATGCACTCGCTGAAACGGGTGGGCCATCTAACTACTAAAGAGGTGGCTGAGAATCTACTCGCGTAGTTTAGCCGGCTGAAAGCAATCTTGGTTCTTATAGCCCACATTACTGCACATAAAAACATCTCGAGCCTGGGCCATGAACACTCCCAAATTGTTCTTTCCATACCGATACACAACGGATACGTAATCTCCTTATCCCGGGCTTATGGAAACCGAAGCATCAAGGTGCTAGGGTCGATAATTTCACAAGTAAAGGTGAGTGATGTCTCGCCACTCAACCTCTGCTGTGAGAACTCGAAGTTCCCTGTTCTAGCCCTCTTGGCCTCTCTCTCTCTTTTTCTTTTGCTTGTTCTGCCTATATCCGTTGAGCAAATATCACCAAGCGTGTTTTGCTTCCATTTGTTGTGCAAATATCACCAAGCGTGGGAAATCTATGTCCCGGTATAATACGGCAAAGCCCCGCATTCCATGACCATGAGTCTCGACACTGCTTCATGAACTCTACTCACTGCCCGCCGGGTTCAGCTACCATTTCCTAAGGCATACTTAGATAACCGAGTAAAATCCAACGCGTACCCTCGACAAGCCATGTCATTTTATTTCAAATTAATGAACTCAGCCGCATTTTCCTCCCTCAACACCCAATGGAAAAAAATGTCTAAGAATGTCGTCATAAACTCATCCCAACCTACGGAATTTGAACTCCAATTCCCGACCGTACCTCCACCGGGCAAAAACAAACATAAGTGACTCCCTTAAGCCGGTAGGAGGGTAACTTTGCACTCTCATTTCCCGTCACTCCCATGATATGAGTGATCTTCTGAATATCTTCCAAGAACTACACAGTCCTCATCCACCTTTCGACCCTAAGAATTCGGGTGGGTTCATCCCGAGAAAATCTCTTATCCTTAATGCCACTTCATTTCCATTATGAGAACATGAGTCGTCGCCCGCCGGTTAATCTGAGTGGTAAATGTCAAGGCCAACATGTGAAAGGTCAGTCGTAATACAACATTAGTAACATGATCAACCATTGGTTCGCCCTGAGCTAGTGGTACCTGCCATCGAATTGCACTAATGCCTCCTTCCCCATTAACTCATATCTTGGAGGCATTATTCATGAGCGCGAAAGCACGAGTATGGAAGCAATCGTTAGAGCTTCATGCTCACGCACGATAAGGAATTATGAAGAAAATCCAACATTCCTAAAACTTCTTGTAGCCTCCTTTCGTCATAAGTGTGTCGCGCTTCACACACATGAAGAAGACTCTACGTAATGAGGCGTTTCGACACCCTAGGACACGAAACCTTTGCTCGATGCCAAATTTGTCATGACCCAAGTTCATACCCTGAGCCGTAACACGGGCAAGGGAATTCCAAAAGGCTCCAGCAAGTCGACCCATGGCATTATCATAACATAAACTTAATATAAGAAAATGACCAACAACATAAATAAGCCAAGTTAACAACAAGAATCTAGTAGAAACCTTGAGAGAAATTTAGGAACACATAGATACAATAAACTGTTTGTGACAAGTCGAAATCTTTCTACTAAACTCGACGAAAGTTATCGAGACAAGCCCTCACTAACTCCCAACATCTGAAAACCGAAACATAAGGAAAATAAAACATAAATCACGTCCTCTAAGATGAGGAATCGCCCTACTACTGAGAAGATGGAGCATAATCTAACTACGAGGATGAGTCTTGGGACCCGAATCTATATCATGCCGTGCGTTAGCGCTGGAATTCACCGAGCATTCCTGGGGAAGCGTAATTAAACTAAACATACAAATATACAAATAGGAAGTAATTCAAACACACATTAATAGTAATATAATTGAAAGGAGACACAACAATTTTATATGAGATTTACATATATATGTTAACATAATCACTTTATAGGGACATTCATTAACATAAGATCAACTGATGCACAAATCATAATAAACGGAAATAATACAAAGGTACAATGCCATGACCGAGACAAAGAGAGTCCCCGACTGGTCCAAGGAGAGTCCCTGATTGTTTAAGGGATACATTTCAGTCGAGGGAAATCCCAACTGCTTAAGGGAGAGTATTTTCCGATATATGCAGAGTCACCGGGGACAACTAGCGATGTGAGTCCGTGACTGACTAAAGGGAAACATTCTCATCTGTAACTAGGGATGTGAGTCCCAATCGACTAAAGGGAAATATGCTCAACTGTTAATTAGGGATGTGAGTCCTGACCGACTATGGATGTCCGTCCACCAACTAGGGATGTGAGTCCCAAATGTGCTAGAGCTAGTCTAAATTACCATAAACCTAATCGGAGATAAGAAATATCTACCTGTTTTCTCATACAACATTCAATTAGAAAGGATTAGAGCTACTTTATAATACACACAAGCTCAACCGTCTGACATAATACTCTCATGATTTATCACTATCATTCATATCACTGTGGAGTCAAATCAATATTTATTTGAGCACCTTACACTAACAAGAATGATAAAGGTTCACATTATGCATTATACTAGAACAACATTTTCATTCCGAATTCATCTTATTCAACATGTAACATAGGGTCATGCAATGCATTTATAGGTTCAATCTTACTTTACCAAGGACATGAGACTTCATTTATTTAAATTTATGGATTAACTATACATTTAACTCATACCCGTCATTTAAAACAAATACTTGAGAGGAACATCATGTTTGTTTCATAAAACCCATTTCCTAGTTTATTCCAATTCATGAGGAAGATAAAATGTAAAGAAGGGGCTATTTTCATAGATTCATCTCATACCCATTAAATTTAATCTAAATACAGGATAATACAAAAATTTACTAACATTGTTCAATCCCACAACCTACAACTCATCTCAACACAATCGACAATGGCATAATCGGGTTATTAGTAATAATCATATGATAATCACATAATTTAAGCATGGATATGAATTACTACGGTAAATACAGGAATACAACTAAGTCCCATCCGATACACAAGTCAATTTATGAAGAACATTCCACACCCATGCATTTCAATCATCTAATCCACACCAAGACAACTCATTAATTATATTCCACTAATTTCATAATGGCAGTAGATTTTGACAATTAAAAAGATGTAGAAGAAATTACCTATCACACAAAACCCTAAATCATACTTTTCTAGATTAACTAAATGGGGTTTTAAATAAAACATTTTGGGGCAAAAGAATGGAAGAATATCCTTGGTTAAAACCCATACCTTGTAGACGAAATCCTACACAAGATTGCACCTGAAGCTTTGATGAAAACCTTGGGGAAAACATTGATATTTAGTGAGAGGAAGGGAGAGTTGAGAAAATGAGGGTTTGCATGGAAAACCCTAGAAACGCGCAAGGTAGTATCCAAAACGACGTAGTTCGAATTTAAATAGTAGGGAGTTTATGAAAATTCCCCCGAGAAAATTGGAAAAACTGCCCGAACTTAAGCCACGACTCACGTGACGATTCGTTGTCACCCTGAAATGACTCGTCATCATGCCCGTATGGGTACACTTGAAAATAACTTCAGAATTTCAGCTCTCAAATCACGATAAACATGACGAGTCGTTGCTGCTTCTAACGACACGTGAATTCCACCCACAAGTATACTCGGAATTTCCTTCATGGTCTCGCCTTCTCCCATCTAACTACTGACATGACTAGTAGTTTCTACACCTAACAACTCGTCACCTCCTTCCATCAACCACACTTTAAAGACGTAACTTAGGGATCCTATCCTCCACCCAACAACCCACCTAACAAGTCATTTTACCAAGATGACTCGTCATGTCGTCCATGGCCACCGGGATTGTCATCCCTTTCCTTACCGTTCCTCACTGGCCGACTCACGATCCGTTAAGTCTCCTAACGGGTCGTTCTCTTCCACTTGTTCTTATAAATCTGCTTGTTTTTCTGTTAAGCTTCATCTTACTCCTGGCCCGATCTCAAGGACTTTCGTGGTGTTACTTACTCACTGGACTCATCGGGAAAACTCAAAGTTTCCACCTCGTGGATCTCTTGTTCTCATTTGCTCTTTTCTAAACCTCCCGCCCTATTTCGAACCGTGAATCTTAGACTCGACTCTTTTTGGTGAATTCTCAAACCCTAGTGGTTGTTGTCTCTAAGGTAATGCTCGAAGGGCGTGACTGAATGCTAATGTAAGCCGAGTGGTCATGGCCTTTACCAAGACTTAAAGGTAGCCTCAGCTCAGCACTGTAACTTGCACGCTTAGGGGGTCCACTAGGGTTAATAGGGCCGGTCGTTATCTATTGATTCTCTTCCGCTGGCCCTTCTATGGAGCATTTTTTGCGAGCACGTATATTACAAGTTAGAGTAATAGAGAGAGTTCAACTTATTGGATGACATAGATAATGAAATAAGGGAACTTACCTAAAACATCTAGTAGCCTCTTCCTCATAAGTGTAGTGGACTTCACACCCACAAAAAAAACTCTACTTAACGTGACTTTTAAACTCCCTAGGACGCAAAATGTTTCCAAACTTGTTACCCAATACCAAGTTTGTTACGAATCGACATGGGACACCAAACTCGTGACATGAGACCAGAACCACTAATTGTCTCCAAGCCAACCTGCCTTACTGGCATTCATAACATCATTAAGAGAATATAGCTATGCGAAAATAACCATAAAGTAAACATATGTATGTATATGAGTATCATAGTGTAAATGTGTAATAAATTGAGTCAACAAGTCATAAAGTCAAGTGTAAACATGTAGTCTTAAAAGCCTCTTAAAATTGATGAGCTAAAGGGAGAACAACACTATCAAGCCTACTAAAGTTTTAAACATGTAAGACATATAAAGAAAAGGGAATATATAAAGCCGACATCCTCGCATGATAAGGACTTATCCACAGCTAAGGTCACAGGGATGATGCAGGAGTGAAGCTAACATCGATAAGCCGAGAGGGATCACTTAACCAATATCATGAGTCGATATAGCATAAAAGTATATGATTAGTACTTTGAATATACTAAATATGGTGATGGGGCAAAACATGATAGTATAATAGCAAAATGAGATCGTGGAGTATGAGATCATCTAAAACATGAGATCCAATTCATAAACCGATTATAATGGTTCAAGGTTTTCAAAACTATATCATAAAGTTGGAAATGACTAAATTTGTAAGTAAACCTCATAAAGCATATGACCGAATAAATATCATATGCCGAAAAATCACGGGTGATGAACATGAACTTGAATAAGGAATCATGGGATATTGGGAAATTCTCATACTGCATACCATCAATGATTGAGCACATGATGCTCAACCATCTTCTAGTTGGCAAAAACGCTCTAAGCTCCTTGCCGGGGCAAAGAACGATGACGACATGATATCACCTGTGAGATCATGTGGGCAGGGCAAAACATTTTCAAGTGAGGCCTTCTAAAGCATGATCATACCTATAGTGGCATTTAGTTCTAAGGCATAGGTTCGCTAGAACCATGGCCAACCTGCTAGGTGCTTCTCTCAAAATACACACACATTGCATATAGTCATGATCATGAAACATAGGTTTTCATGGACTAGTTTAAATCATGGAATTCATAATATCTTAACATACATGAATAGCCATGAAAACAATGCCAATGAACTACCATGATGTATAAGCTTGAAATTCGTGAAAAAACCAATATGCATAATTGAGAAAATTCATCATAACTTGAAGTCATAAATTCATGAGAGATTCATGTAGATATTGAATTCAAAGAAGATCATGAGAGTTTTCATCAAAATTAGGTCTAAACCAAGAAATTTTAAAGCTGCGATTGGAGACTGAATTGAAGTTAAGAAGGGCTCGGGGCATATGGTGGAAGCAAACCCCATTCATGACCTATGCGACTGGGCTTGAAGAAACCTTGCTAGGGTTCGAAACCCAAGATTAGAGAAAAGCCGATGAAGAACCCCGTCCTTTCCTGAGAGAGAATTCCAACTTATGGTGTTTGAAGAGAATGATGGTCTGTGTTAAGTATCACCGCTTAATCAGCCCTTTAGGAAGCTTAAACAACTTCACTTAGGTGTTAAAAGCATAGGGTTTTACTAAAATATCCCTAGAATGCCAAATGAAATTTTAACCGCGTAAATCCAATAACGCATACCACGGTCATGGAATAAAAAAAATTTGACTGCTAGTCTCATTTGTTCCCAATTTTTTTCTCTATATCATTCTCTCAATTTCGCTTCAACGACTAAAACAAATGATGGGTACAAATTTCTAACAATAGGTCAAATAATTCACTCACGGGTTCTGAGAGTATATTGGAAAATGTCCTTGCTTGGCGCAACAAATAACGAGCTATTGGTTGTGGATGACTCGTTTCCGCCGTCGTCCAATGGCCCGGTGCCATTTTCCTGATGGTTTCATAAGAGGTCTCGTATGTGATCTAGGGACTTCTCAATGGAGCTGTACTATTCCTCCTTGGGAGCATTTTCCCACGAATGAAGGGCTAATCATTTTCGTGGCGATTGGGAAATGAACTACGCCCCAAACTCGAAGGCTATAACTCGAGCAAATGACGTAAATGACGTACTGACCGGCATACATGACTAAGCTGAATTCACTAAACATAAATGGATACTAGAACATGAAAGGAACCGAGAGACATAAATCTCATATGAAACTCAAAAGGTATACTAAGGAGGAAAATAACAACCTGCGTCGGATTTCGAGATGGAAGGAATAAGATGTGGGTATTTAGCCATCATATCTCGCTTCTATTCCTACATGTACTTCCTCCTAAACTAGCCGATTACTCTACAAAACCTTCACCGAAGCTGCTTATTTTTTCCTCAATTTGCGAACTTGAAGATCAAGTATCTCAATTGAAACCTCCTCGTAGGTAATGTTGTCCTTCACACCAATGCTCTACCGTAACGACTGGCCAACCTGGGATCATTAATGCACTTTTTCAAGAAGTGACATGGAAAACATGATGCACCAAAGTAAGCTCCACTAGCAACTCCAACTCATAAGCCATTGTACCAACACATCTTAAAATCCTATAATGACCAACATATTAGGGAATCTACGCTATCCTTCTTGCCAAACTCATGACTCCTTCGTGGTGAAACTCATAAACACCCAATTGCTCACCCTCAAGCTCATGCTCTCTTCCTAACATTTACATAAGATTTCGAATGGCCTGAGCTATTTTCATCCTTTCCTAATAAGCCAAACTTTCTTATAGTTCTGAACATAATCTAGCCTCATAAATAGATCCTCACCTTCCTTGAACCATCCCATAGGTGATCCACATCTTTGCTCATAAAGAGTCTCAAAGAGAGTTATCTAAATGTCAGAGTGGAAACTGGCACATTGTAGGAAATGCAATGAGAGGTGCGACCATCCTATCAACCTTTGAAATAGATTAGAAAATTTCCCTATATTTCCTATAGAGTCTTAATAGTCGCCCGTCCCAGCACCATCTCGTCTTTTTTGTGTGAAAAGTTGTACAATGCTTCATCTTAGTACCAAGGCCCTTCTGAGACAATCTTCAAAACTAAGAGGTGAGTTGAGACTTCTATTTGAGATGATAGACAATGGAACTCCGTGCAACCAAAACTAACTCCCGATTGTTATGTCTAGCATAATCTCTCTACTAGATCTTTAGTTTTAATTGGTAAGAAATATGCTAACTTAGTCACCCTAAACACAATTACTCATATAGAATTATGTCAGTTTGCGGTGTGCGAGGCAACCATGTAATGTAGTCCCTTTGACTCTTCGCACTTCCAAGTAAGTATACTGATACTCTAAAACATACATCTGGATTCTAATTCTCAACCTCCTCAACTTGAGCTCCTATAAAATGGCCAAGTTCCGAGTCCAACAAAGATACTTCCTCACCTCCCATGTTAAGCCTAACTCAACTAGACCTCTTGTAACATAAATTTATCCCCCTAGAGTACTATTTATCTTAATCATGAAAAATACCTGACCTCACTTCTCAAAATCCAGGAGTCCCCGGTCATGTAGCACAATGGTTCACCGATACATCATCAGCTACATCATCCAAGCCTATCGCTATACTATCTTTGCACTCCTTCTAAATCTTATACTACCCAAGAACCTTCTTGTCTCTTTGGCTTGGCTACTAACCTTTACTCCATGATATTCAACCTACAGGTCATCTAAGGAATGAATAGGAAGTCATCTTTTTGTGGCCAGGATGTAACCATCATCTCTATCACAGAGCATACATAGGATTTAGAGTAAGGAAATCATAAGCACGAACAATTCAAGACATCTAAACTAAGCATATACATGATGTAAATACGATCTTATGAGCCACAAAGTGAATCCTAAGGACTCGAGTTCATAGAGATGAGTATACCGTGGAGATGAGTTTTCATACACAACGAGTTTAGGTATGTGAAGTCAGGGATTTATGGAATCATAGAGTAAGACTGGGATCATTGTAAGAAGAGGCTAGTTCTCATTCTAGGAATCTTAATACGCATTAATAGGGAGTCACATTTGATCAAGCACAAGGTAAAACATACAAAGAAAATGGATCGACATCCATAGTTACCGTTCCTCGAACCTGCACTCCTAAGAAATCAAATACTTGACTTGGTCCTTCACCTTATCATCTCACCCTTAGCTTAAAGTCATAACACCAAGGATCCAGACCTCTTCTTAAGGCTAGATAAAAAAAATCACTAACTCTAATTACTCATTTGGCACTAAGGTTACCTCTTCGAAGGCTTCATACATTTCCTATCGAATCCTCTATCTTCATCTAATCCTAAGGTCCATTCAATATAATACACTGAGTAAAAACTCATATAAAGACACTTAAAGGAATCACATGGCTTATAGTGTGCCCCTGGGGCCTAGCAAACATCAAAGGATCAACATGAAAAGCTCATAACATATGTGTAACTACTCTCTCGACGAGCTCCCATGATTTTGGCATGATGACAGGTGGCTTAGAAGCGTGCCTAGAGCTTTCCCATTACTCCTCGCATAAGGTGATTCTCCTACTACTAAGTGGGTGGGCTATAGGAGCACAAAGAGTGTGGTCTGGCTCTAAACATTTCACTATTGTGGATGCCAATCTCTCGAGCTATGGCCTAAGAAACAAGCATCTGAACCAGCCACTCACTCTCTTAGATGCATTCTTCCCATAGATCTTTCATGTTGATAATTTATCTCCTTACCCTAGATATGTTCCCCGAATCTTAGAGCTAGAGACTCCCGCCCCTTTCGCTTTCACCTTTGGACGGGGGTAGTGGAACACCCGACTGACAGAGGTGTTGGAGCCAGTGATCTCTGTATGAGATGCGGAGTGCGACATTTCCACCACTGACCCCTCAGCACAAAACACAAAGTCGCTGGCCTCTATCTCCTCTTGTTCTCACTTGCTCCTTTCTAAAACCTCATGTCATTTTTATCATGAATCTTAGAAGGATTGTTTTTGGTGGATTCTCCAACCCTAGTGGTTTCTGGGCCTCAGAGTGTTCGTAGGGGTGCGATTGCTTGTCAAGATGAGTTTTCATGTCTATGTCAACACTCTAAAGGAAGCCCCAAGTTCGCATCTCGTAACTTTCCTACTAGAGGGACCAAAGTGTTGTTGATGGGGCCGGGCCGTAGTCCGTTGTAGATTCCTCTTCTCGTCGCCTTCTAGGGGCATTTTCTACGAGTGCGTATAGCATGAGCGAGGAATAGAGAGATTTGAACTTCATCCGCATTTATCATAGATAATGAAAGAAGTACTTCTAAAACGCCTAGTAGCTCTTTTTCTCATAAGTTTGGCGCTAGTTTCACACCTGTGAAAATGTTCAATCTAATGCGCCTATAGAAAGCCTAGGACACACCCCAACCCGTTGAGCCGTAACATCAAATTTGTCACGAATAATGCTTTTTAACCCCAAACCGTGACATGGGACATAGAACAACTAATGGCTCAAAGTTAACCCGTGGCACAATTTGACTAAGCGCATATAGCTAAGAGGAAATAAATAATGAAGTAAACACAAATGGATGTCTACCAGATCATAATGTGAAAGAAAAATGGAGTCAACAAGTCGCATAGCAGGAGTCTAAACATCTAGTCTTAAAAGCCCCTAAACATTCGATGAGTGAAAGAGACAATACCCCTATCAAGCTCTACTAATAACCAAACATGAAAGACGTAAAACAAAAGGGCATATATCAAGATGACATCTAGATGATGAGGAAACACCTAATAGATTTTCACGACCAACATAGGCTCTGATTGAGACACGTGACAAGGAACCCTTCGAGGGACTCCAAGTCGATCCATGACAGAACATAAATCTAAATCAATCAATTAAGAGCGGAAGAATTACGATAAGCTTAGCTAAAATTATGAAATAAAATAATATCAAAAATACAGACGAATCAAGTTGATTAATGCTCAATTGTCCTGAAAGCTTCCTAATATTGATGAGTTGATAGGAAAAGACTCCCAACTAACTCTATGTTTGATACCGAATATATAAAGAAAACTAATAAAGAATGGGTCCTCGTAAGATGAGGACTCACCAAATGTATCCGGGATACTATCTCCCGAAAGGCAAGCTATGGACGAGGCTAAGTCTTAGTAGCCGAGGCTTGTATCATGAAATGATACAACAAAAGAGTATGCGTCAAGGCCGTGGAATGTACCGAGTATGCAAGGTAAGTAAAACCGCTAAATAAGTAAAATCATTTAAAACATGTATAAAATAAAACCGTAACAAAATAAGAATCTTAGAGTAGGGCTTGCATGCTATTTTTCCTCGCAAATCATGATCTCAACATAACATGGCATCATAACTAACCATCGACCCAAAGCCGAACCGATAAATAAAGTAAACTCCTAACATTGGGTAAAACCTTCTTTTGAACATATATGTATATATATCATGCAGTGATAAAACAGCTTACAATCGCAATCAGAGTAATACTTTGGGAGACTCGCCATAACTCACATAACACGACAGTAGCTTACGTATTCCCAACTATCATACTAAGTGGTAGAGCTGTCCAAGCCTTTCATAAGCTAAGAACGATACCATTATATCGGCACAAGTTTGGGGCCCAATCTGGACAAGGGATAGCTCTACAAGGGAGGTCCTAAATAATATATAAGATATGTATAAACCCACATTGGAGCGTATTTCTAAGGCATAGGGTAATCGATCCTTAAATTTCTACCTTGCCAGACACACTACTCCCAAAACATGCATATGCTCTCCAATGGGCTTCAATTAAGCTACCTTCGCCTCTCATTGATCAAGCTCACAATCAAACACATGTCAAATTCAAACTCATATATGAGGAGCTCTTTTCAAACCATACCACAAGCTGTACATAAATGGAGTCTTCGCTCCAAAATCAAGTGTTGAGATTAAATTCATAAATTGCACGCCATATTTAAACATAAGCATTGTTCATACTTTAAATATGCTTGAAAATACATGTAATTCACTTGAAAACGTGGATCATAAACATGGGTATCTTGAAAACATGATTTTCATCATAAATATCTCATCATACTTAAACATTCAATTACAAATCTCATCTTTCATGACCTTTCATAATTGGGCATTTTACTTATAAAGTTTGAAACATGATTTTTAATTGAAACATTATAAAACAAGCCCATGAATCATAGTTCAACAATAAAAATATCTTTAAATCATACCCATGTACGAAATGACGAATTTCACGCATTGGGTTAAAAGCCCATAAAATCAACATATGGAATTTTTCTGTTTTAGAGAGAGATTGGGTATGACCGGGGAACGACTCACCCATTCATAACCCTACATACTCTCTGGGGAAGGATCTGATTTACCACTCCCACTGCCCAATGAAGAATTGACAAAAACATGTAGGAGAATGAGCTTGATCACTCCTCCAGACTCCTACTAACTTGTAAAAAGGTGAATGGCCTAAATGACGTAGTTTAGGCCTAAGGATCATAGGAATCCAGGGAAAGCTCCTTGTGTAAATTAAGCAGTAAAGCACCACCGCCAGCCCCTATGAGGGACTCAACAAATCTTACCAAGGACCACGACTGTGGTCTAAGTCGCCGAGTGTAATCGCTCCAAATTTGTCTAGGGGAATCACCATGCAAGCCGACCCCAGCAAGCCACATCGGGTGACCACGAAATATGGTCACCACTTCATATCACCTTCACCGTCGAAATCAATCAAGCAACGGGCTGACATGACTCATCCCACAAATCGTGGTGTCCAACCACGACTCTTGGTGATCAACCATAGGTACTGCCACTTCTTCTCAGCTTCCTAAACTCCTTCCTCCACATACTCAACGCAGTCGTGGACCGACTACCACTCATGGTCATGTTCGTGGGGACCCCAAATCTAAAATCTCAACTCAAGTCCTATACCCACTATGAGTCACTTGTCACTCAAGGGAGCCCACCCTACTGTCACAAAATTACTCATTCCAGGACTCGGAAATGACAAATTTTTCTCCATTTGAATTCTGTGTCCGAGCATTGTGTGGCTTTGCATAAAATATCTCCTTGTGAACATTCCTCCTTGAATGTAGGAAACCATATAGAAAAGCGTATAAATGCACCTATCATATTAAAATATAGAGCATATAGTTTCTAAAACTATTTAATGACTCGGGCCCGACGAAACCAGACGCTTAAACTAAATTCACGAATCCATACATATATCTTTTCAGATAAAAGAAACTTGAGCACATGAACTAAATACAGAAAACTAAATAGCATGTGGGTAAAATCATACCTCAAGCCGGAACCGAGCCAGAGACAATAAGAGGCATCTAGCCATCATGTCTCAGCTTCTGGGCTCCATGTAGTTCCTCAACACGCTGATTTCTCCATAAAACTTTAACTAAAGCTACTTCCTTATTTCTTATCCTTCGAACCGGACGCATCTGGGTGATTCACCCAACTCTCTATAACTTAAGGTCAGTTTTTTATACTGACACTGCCCAATCGACACCAGGGAGTTGGATTACCAATTACTTTTAAGAGTGATACATGGAAAACAGACGCTTAGAAGCCAATTCTAAAGGCAACTCCAATTCATATGACACCTTCCCACCTGGGCTTCACAATCCAAGAGGGGGCCAACATAACGAATCTAGTTTTTTTCTTCAAACCTATTACTCCCTTCATAGAGAGAGCTTAGAAAATTCCAATCATTACTTCAAAACTAAAGTTCTCTCCTCCTACATCGCGTGACTGCATTTCTTTTAGCGACTTCGAGCTATTTTCTAACCCGTCCTGTGATGAGATGAACCTTCACCACAGCCTCGTGAATCGAATCTTGTCCTATCATTGCAGCTCTCGCCACCGACTTCAAACCAACCAATAGGGAGATCTATATCTCGCCCATACGTAGCCTCAAACGAATCCATTTGAATGCTAGAATGGTAGCCGTTATTGTACACCAACTCGATAAGAGGCAAAATGATCATCTCAACTACCCTGAAGTCAATCGCGCATGCTCATAACATGTCCCCGAGAGTCCGAATTGTCTACTCCACTTCTGACCATCCATTTGCGAGTGAAGTGCTATGTTGAGCTTAACCTCGAGTACTCATCCTTTTTGAAACGACCTCTAAAATTGAGAAGTAAATTGGGTGCCTCTATCTAATATGATAGAAAAGGCACTTCATGCAATAACCAACTCTCAAATGTATGGGGCTTGGCATAATCCTCTACCGAATCGCTGGTTTTTGGACAGTAGAAATGAGCGTTTTGGTCAATCTATCTATAACAACCCAAATAGAGTCATATTGCCGACGAGTGTGAGGCAAACCTATTATGAAGTCCATATTGATTTCTTCCTAATTTCAAGTAGGAATACCGATATCCCGAAGAACACCTCCCAATCTCTCGATGCTTAACTTCACTTGCCGTCGCCCGAGAACTTAGCTACAAATTCGGCGATGTATTTCTTCGTGCCATTCTAACAATAGACTTCCCGTAAGTCATGGTACATCTTGGTGGCACTCCGTATGGATTAAATACCGGGAACCGTGAGCCTAATTTAACATCCACTTTCAAATCATCAATGTATGAGACACAAGCTACGCCGTCCCGGGCACACCATCTCCTTTGGGGAATACCTTAATCTTATAATTTTGAATGACTTTTAACCTTACAAACATGGGATCCTCGTCTTTTTAGCTTTTACATCGGGCCACCAAGGACAATTTTCCGATCCGTTTTTAAATAATAATAAACACCGCCATCGGTCGAGTCAACCAACTAAACTCCCAACCTTGCAAGTCAAGGTACATCTTTCACCAACTCCTTTCTCCTCACCCATGGGACACGCTCTCCATAGAGAGTTTACTAAGTGCATCCGCTAGTACATTAGCCTTGCCCCGATAGTAAAGGACACTCATGTCATAATCCTTAAGAAGTTCAAACCACCTCCTTTGCTGAAGATTGAGATCCTTCTGTGCAAACACATATTAAGACACTTATGGTCCATAAACACATCCACGTGACCCCATACAAATAGTGTTTCCATATTTTATAAGGCGCATACCACCGCCGCCAACTCAAGATAGTGGGTTGGGTAATTTTTCTCATGAACTTTCAACTTTCTGAAGTATATACTATAACCTTGCCATCCGCATCGATACACACCAAGTCCGATCCCCTTAGCCATCATAATACATCACAAACCCATCGATAGCCTCATGTAGGGTCACATCGGTGCCGAGGTGAGTCAAGACTTCAACTCTTGAAGCTCTTCTCACAAGCCTCCCACTATGCAACCTTACCTTCTTTCTAGGCCAGCTAGGCAAACAAAGAATACATTGATAAAATCCTCAAAGAAACCTTCGATAGTAGCAAGCTAAACCTAAAAACTTGTCTAAAGGATTCACCTGGGCCTAAGCCAATTATTCATCGCTCTATCTTCTCTCGTGAGTCTACCTAGACACCACATGACACAAGAACGCCACAAAATTCAATGAAACTCACATTTGCCGAATTTTTGCATACAATTGATGATCCTTCTAAGTCTACAACACCACCTCAAATGAGCGCAGCTTCTCCTCGCTACAAGAGTATATGAGAATGTGTCATCTATGAACAAAATCATTAACATATCCAAATATTTCTTGAACACCCTATTCATCAAGTCCGTAAAAACTGCAGGAGCATTCATTGGGGTCCAAAAGACATAACTACAAAATCATAGTGACCATACCGAGCTCCTAAAGGCGATTTTCGAAATGTCACTCTCCCCTAACCCTTTAACATGGTATTTGGATTTGAGATCTATCTTCTAAAAGAACTTTGCACCTCGAAGCTAGTCAAACAAATCATCAAACCTAGGCAAGGGGTACTCATTCATAATGGTGACTTTGGTTTCAATTGTCGATAAATAATACACATACGAAGGGAACCATCCTTCTTTCGCACAAATAGAACTAGAAAAGGGCCAATCCCATCTTTCAACTCCTTTAGCTCGCTGAAGCCATCTCGTAAGGAGGGATAGATAGGTTGCTTGTCTAGAAGAAGGTCAATAACAAAATCCACCCTCCCCGCCGGGAGGGATTCTCTATGATCATCCGGGAAGACTGGATACAATATAACACTTAATCGATCGGATAGTCGGGGTCTCGCACGTTGCATCCTTAACTCCTAACTAGATGGTATACACAACTTGAGATCATCTCTCTAGTCGTAGCGTAGGGGAATGAAATGAGCCACAGAAATGCTGAACTACCCTTCCACTCTATGACTCGCTCACTCGGAAATTAGAATTCTACCGCTCAGTTTCTACAATTAACTAAGGCATAACATGCAAAATAGTCAATCTATGTCGTGGAAAACATCAAAATTGGTCATGGTTAACTCTACTAAATCTATTGAGCCGATTTTCTCCAAGGACCGAGATCGGGAAAACTCTATACACCCGTCTAGCTACAACCGACTCACCCACTAGAGTAGAGACTAAGAAGGGCTCACAATATTTTGGGACTTACTCTAAAACTAATAGCCATGTAAGGTGTCACAAAAGACAAGGTCGAATTTGATCTAACAAAGCATAAACATCAAGATGGAAAACTCAGAACATACTGTGCTGACTATATCCATGGAGACATCCTACTCGGCGAGATGCTAAGGCATAAAATATTTTTGGCGCTAATCGCCGCCTGTGCTGGTGATGCCTCCCGCCGGGCCGAGCTGCGCTGGAGCTATCGAAATGTAAGCTAGGTCTCCGGCCCTTGTCATGGCCTCGCTCTAGCTACTCGGGGCAATATCTTATCATATGTCCGGAAGCTCAAAGACTCGAAGCAAGCACTCTACTCGCCAAGCACCGACCCATATGCCTCGACCATATTTGCCGCGAGCCGGGATACTAGAACCGGCGGCTCCGTCGCTTCAAACGTCGAGCTCGACGCTCACCCTCTCTAATCGTGCCTAGTTTGGAATGAACACTATCGCCGAAGATGCTGTGGCTAAAGATTCGGTGGGTCTGCTGTTAGTTCCCACCACCTAGCCTCGGCCGAGAGAATCCATAGCTATCTCCTACCCCGGCCCTCTTGGCCTCTCTCTCCCTCATATGAACTTCCTCCATCCGTCGAGTATATAAGACTATCCAAGGGAAATCCATATCTTGGTGGAGCAGCCGCTCTCGCACATTTGTCTAATAGCTCTCCATGCCCGAACAAAATGTTCTCACTCGCGCCCTCTCGATCAACCACATCTCTGGGGTGTACTTAGACAAATGAGGTGAAGTCTAGGGAATATTCTTGCACCGTCATCTTCCCCTACTTAATATTCATGAACTCAACTTCCTTCAACTCCCTCATCTCACGAGGGAAAAATCGATCTAGAAAAGCAAGGTGGAACTCCTCCCAACCGATTGGGCCCGCTCGTTTCATTTATTGTAATACCCCAAAAGTCTTAAGATTAGATCCGGGATTTAAAATGAAAATTGGCAAAATATGGTGAAAATTAGCGTAACGGTCACCTAATGGATCGCTTGTCCAACCAATGACCCGTGGGAAGAATTCGTAGTGAGGACCGCCGTGTGGCAAGCCGGAAGTAATGGGTCAAGAAACGACCCATTGTTTGTTCAACAAGTTATTGTTTGATGCAATGGTGGGACCGTGCTCAAGTGTGGGAGAAACAAATCGTTGGACGATCCATGTGAGGAGCAATGACTCATGGTGAGAAATCGTGGGTTATATTAAAATCTCTAGTCAATGTAATGGAGGGAACCAAGACTCGATGGAAGGGAGGAACGAAATGTGGGTGTGGCTCGTGGGAAGGCTTGGTGACGCAGGAGAAACAACAGACGGTGCAATGGACCATCCTATTGTACAATGACTCGTCCTATCGAGTCGTGGGATCAAATCTGAGGATGTGGAGTTGGGAAGTGGAGACGATAGATGGATACCACGGTCGTGGGTATCCAAGAACGACTCTATTGGGACGGGGTAGTTTCACCACCAAGGTAAAATTTCAGAATTCATTAAGGGCATTTTCATCATGCCTAAGTCCTAGTGGTACTAAACTACATCAAGCTTAACTCTCAAAATTCAAAGGTTTTATAAGGGTGAAACCTATCTTAGGATGCATGGAAAGTTAGAATATTAGGGATGTTATCAAGCTTGTTCTTCTTAATGTTTTCTCTTTCTATTTTCCATTTGGGCTTTCAAAGAGTGGTGAATTGATCTTCCCTGTGTATGTAGGGTTGTGAGTGGGTGACCTTTTCTACACGCATTCCCAATCCCTCTCTAAATCATGAATATACTATGTCTTCAATCTTACGGGGTTTTAGCCCAATTTATGAATTTCCTAATTCTCTACATGGATATGATTTGAATATTTTATACTATTGAATTATGAATTATGGTACTTTACGTTATTTTCAATGAAAATCATGTCCTATGTTTATTAAATCAAAATTCCCAAGAATCTCGAAAAAGTTCATGAAAGATGAGAGATTTGTGATGAATGTATGATTATGATGAAAAGCATGTTTTCAAGCTACCCATGTTTATAATTATATTTTCAATGTGAATTGAGTATTTTCAAGCACGTTAAGGTATTGGGCAATGCCCACATGTTCATGTATGATTAATGATTTTCCCGAATTAAGCTTTACGACATGGTTTTGGAGCCAAGACCTAATTATCTTTTAAATTTTGTGGTATGCTTTGAGATAAAGCTTCACATATGCATGATTTCGATTTCCTTGAGATGTATTTATTATTGAGCTTCAACAATTGATGATGGTAAAACTTTGTTGAAAAATAATGGAGAGCATATACACGTTTTGGGAGTAGTGTCTAGCACCGAGTATGCTAAGGGTCATTCAACCCTATGCCGCGTAACTATGTGCCAACGTAGGTATATACTCTATATATATATATATATATATATATATATATATATATATATATATATATATATATATATATATATATATATCACTTTTGGGACTCCCCCTTGTGAGTTTTTTTCATCTCCTCACTCGCCTGGGCCACCAATTGACATCAATATCATGGTATCGCCCTTAGTCATGCAAGGCTTTGGCCGCCTACCTACTTGAGAATGATGTTGGGACAATGTACGTATCGTGGTATGTCAGGTTCAAAGAAGAGTCTCCCATTGTTCTCATGATTTCAAAGAATGCATATTCATCATTCATGATATACATGTCTATATATGTTCTAAATAAGGTTTGACTCAATGTACAGCTTAGGTATGATTATCCGATCTGTACCTTTCGTCAATCGATTCAGTTATGATGTTATGTTATGTTGAGATTCATGTTTTCGTAAAGAATGACAGCAAGCTCTACTCACCAACTCTTATTTTGTTATGTTTATATTATGCATGTTTTAAATGATTTTTCTTTTCTAAATGGTTTTACTTACCTTTGTATAACTCAGTACATTCCAAGTACGAATCACATACTCTATGCCGTATCATTTTATGATATAGGCCTCATCTCTGCACCCAACACCGTTAGTAATTCATCTCAAAATTTAGCACCCAAACTCTTTGGTGAGTCCTCATTCTCCAAGGACCGGTTTGATATCGATTATCTTTTTTCATTTTCGCTTAGACTTGTCTCCGTTAGTTAGGGTGTTGTCCCATCAACCCATCAAATATGATAAAGGCTTTCAGATCTTTGTGTAGAGTTCACTATTACGTATGTAGGATCAAGCCAAGCCATGTCATGTTATGTTTATGTTTCCACTATGTCATTAGTAAGTATTCCGCTTATTTATATTTAGTTAGATGTATGTTCATGCCATGGGCCTATTATGGAGTCTCTAGGTTCTCCTGTCCAGGTGGTTACTGAATCTGTGCTCCAAGTTTAGTCATGACAAACTTTTTATCGAGCCATAGGTTTGAGGTGTCCTAGGGTGTCTCGAAAGCAATCGTTAAGTAGAGTCTTTTTCTATGCTGTGAAGCGCGCCACACTTCATGACTTAAGAATCTATTAAACATTTAGGAAAATGTTCCCTCTTTAATGATTTATGTCGTGCGATAAATGTCTCCTATCCTTCTAATTCGTGCCATTCGTGATTGCCGAATCATGGCTCCCAAAGAGTACCGGGAGAAGGAATGGGGATTAAGACGGCCAACAGGATACAACTAAATGGCACCAAACAGTTCACTCAATCAGGAGCACCATGCACCTGGGAGCGTTGCCTATGCCGAATTTAGGGTAGCTATTTAGATGCTCGTGCAGGCCTTGACCACTAAAATAACCGTGCGCGGCGCATGTCCTTCGTAATGGCAACAAAGTACAAGCGCTCAAGCTGTGTATTTCTTTTCAATGAACTCTAGAATCCTTGCCAAAAGTAGATGAGGACCCCATGAGTTCATAGATTATATTGTGAAGACTACCCAAGTAATGCGAATAGGGTTGAAGGTGCGTGCAGTTGAATTCATACTGTACCAAAGGGGCTGTACCTATTTCGTATCGACAATAGAAAGATTATAGGCCGCTTGAGCAGTCCCGTCACTGGAGGAGTTCCACGCCGCGTTCTTAGACGGCTTCTACTTTCTCGAGATGCAAACCGAAGGTAGCCGAGTAAGAATCTAAGCAAGGCGTAATGATGGTGCAAGAGTATGGCCTTGAGTTCACTCGCTCGTCATGCAAGCCCGAATTAGTGGCTTGGTTGTAGGGAAAAGGTGAAAGGTGTTTGTTCATGGGGTGGGCTATTTGGACAAAGATTGTAGAACCGCTATGCTCCACCAGATATGGATTTCCCTCGTATAGTTTTGTACGCCTCAAAGTAGAGCAGAGGCGCGGAGGCGATGTAGGGGAGTAGGGAGGCTAAGACGACAGGACTGTAGTCACAAATTCTCATATAATGCAGAGGTTGCAGGGCGCCACAAGACCCACCGTAGATCTTCGTGCGCACATCTTTAGCGTTGAGTGTGTCATCCCAGAATAGGAATGATCGTAGAGGGAAAACATCAACAGGGGTTAGGACACACCATTGCATTCTAGTGTCCTGCCTTTGTTTAGATGTGGTCGGGAAACACGAGCGCTGCTGGGCCTGCCACGCTGCACAGGGCCTGACACATTCTTATAGATTACCCGCAGCTAGAAAACAACATGATGGGGGCTATGGTACACCTCAGTTCAGTTGAATTTCACCATTATGCACGCTCAGCACATCAAGAGGTATCACTAAAGAAAGGTGGCGGTCGGGCCATAACAGATTCTATGCATTAGCATCCCGCCAGAGCGCACGCCTCCCTAGATATGGTCATTGGTATGTTGCTAGTCTTCCATCTTGATTTTTATGCTTTGTTAGACTCGGGGGATACATTATCCTTTTTGACACCTTATGTGGCCGATAACTTTGGAGTCACCCCCAAGTCTTGACAAAACCTTTCTAATCTCTACTCTAGTAGGTGATTCAATTTGTAGCTAATGGGTGTATCAAAGTTTCCTCAGCCTCTACCTTCAAAAAATCACCTTAGTAGATTTGATAGAGTTAGCCATGACTCATTTTGATGTTATCCTACATGGGATTGGCTATTTGCATGTTATCCCTCGGCTAATTTTAGGACCTGTGTAGTAGAGTTCATTTCCGAGATCCAAATGAGGGAAGGGTAGTTCGCCAGGTTGTAAGCCATTTCTCATTTCCGCAATCTTGGTTAGATAGAAAGATGATCTCTAAAGGTTGTGTGTACCATCAAGTTAGGGTTAATGATGCGATGTTCGAGACCCCGACTATCCAATCATTCCAAGTAGTATGTAAGTATCCGTGAGGTATTTCCCGATGATCATCAGAATCCTCTCCCGAGCTGGGAGAGATTGATTTTTGTATTTATTTTCTTCCCGATATGCAACCAATATCTATTCCACCTTAGAATGGCTCCATCCGAGATAAAGGAGTTGGAGCGCTTGGAAGGACCAAGAGATAACGGTTTTATTAGACCGGCAAGTCCTCATGGGTAATCAGCTTTTTTGTTCGAAAGAAAGATGGTTCCCTTCCATGTGATTGATTATCGGAAATTGAACAAGATTACCATCAAGAAAAGGTATCCTCTACCTGTGATATGGGTGATTTATTCACCATCTTTAGGGTGTCAAGTGCTTCTCGATGATAGATCTCTACACTCTAAGATTTATCAGCTCAGAGTTTGGGATAGCGATATCCCGAAGACATCCTTCAAGACGCAAAGATGGTCATTATGTGTTTGTAGTTATGTCTTTTAGACTAACAATGCTCTTAGTACTTTTATGACTTGATGAATAGGGTGTTCAATACATACTTGGATATCTTTGTAATTGTATGTACCGGGATGACATCCCGATATACACTGAGGAGAGGGAGCATGTCGCTTATTTTAGAGAAATAAGCAAGACTCTAAAGGATCGCCACCATTCACACCAAAGAAGTGTGAGTTTTTGAACTCGCTTGCGTTTTGGGCCATGTGGTATCAAGCGAAGGCATAAAGGTGGAATCTCGTAAAATAGAAACCGTGAAGGAATTAGCCTAGACCGGTGGAATCGCTCAAATATTTAGAGCTTTTGTTTAGCTTCTAGCTACTATTGAATGTTTGAGGAAGGTTTATCTATTGCAAGACCCTTGACCAAATCACCCAAAAGAAGGTGAAATTCCAATGGTCGAGGCTTGTGAGAGAGCCTTCAAGAGTTGGAAGGTCTAACTTACCTCAAGACTCCGTGCCGACCCTACTCGAGGGTACCGATGGGTTCGTGTGGCCAGTGATGCTCAAGGATCGACATAGGTGTGTGTATTGATGCAAACAATAAAAGTTGTAGCATATGCCTCCCAGCCAATCAAAAGTTCAAGAAAGAAGACCATCTCACCCATGATCGTGAGTTGGCTAATAGTATTCTCCTTGAAGAGTATACACATTATTGTATGGGGTCCATGTGGATGTGTTGTGACTAGACTTACAATATATGTTTACCCAAAATGATTCCCAATCTTCTATAAAGGAGGTGGTTGAGCCACTCAAGGATTATGATATAAGTATCCTTACATCTGGGTAAGGCCAATGTAGTGACAGACGCACTTAGTAGACTCTATGGATAGTGTGTCTTATGTGGATGAGGGAAAGAAGGAGCTGGTGAAGGATGTGCACAACTCGCAAAGGTTGAAAAGTTAGGTTGGCTGACTCGACGACTGGGGTGTTATTTCAATGGATCGTAATCGTCTTTGGTGACTTGGTGTAAAAGCTAGGAAAGATTAGGACCGAATTTGGTAAAGTTAAATGAAACCATTCGTAATCAAAAGATAGAGTGACTTCACCAAAGGGGAAGATGGTGTGCTATGGTACTAGGGTCACTTATGTGTTTGGATGTTGATAGATTTGAGGAACCGATTTTGTGTAGCGCCATGGATCCAAGGTGTGATTCTATCCATCCGGTACCACCAAGATGCACCAAGTGAATTACGAGAATTCCTATTGGTGGAATGGCATGAAGAAGGACATAGAAGAATTTGTAGCTATGTGGCCAAACAACAAGCAAGTGAAGGTCAAGCATAAGAGACCTGGAGGTGTGCTTTAGGATATAATTTTTTCTACTTATAAATAAGAAGAAATAAACATGTAATTCATCATAGGGTTGTCTCACATTCATCGACAATATGACTCCATTTGGGTTGTGTTAGACAGTTGACCAAGGCCGCCATTTTCTACCACCAAAAATAAAGATCTGCAGAGATTATGCCAACCGTATATCCGAGAGCTAGTTTGATTATGGAGTCTTTCCACAGACGGACAAAGGTACCCAATTTACCTCTCGCTGGAGTTTGTTTCAAAAAGGACTTGGTACTAATGTTAAGTTCAACAAAGCATTTCACCCGCAAACGGATGGTCAAGCGAAGAGGACCATTCAGACTTCTCAAGGACATGCCGAGAGCATGCATGATTAATCTCAAGGGTCAGGATGATTATTTTCCTGTAATCGGGTTTGCATATAACAACAACTATCAATCCAGTATTCGATGGCTCCGCCGCAGGCCTTTAAGCGGCGTAGATGTAGGATCATCCATTGGATGGTTCAAGTTGGCAAGTAGGTGATGATAGGACCACCCGGTCCATGAGTAAAATGGAGAAGTCACCATATGAGACAAAGTTGAAAATAGCTCAAAGTCACAAAAAGTCCTATATAGATGTGAAGGAGAGAATTTAAGTTTGAGGTGGATGATGGGGTATTTCTTAAGGTGTCTCCTATGAAGGGAGGACACAGCTTGGAAAGAAGCAAAACTTAGCCCTCGATATGTTGCCCCTACTGCATTGTGAAACGGTTGAAAGGTGGTATATGAATTGGAGTTTCTAATTAGCTTCCGTGCATCCCCCGTTTTTTCCATGTGTTGCTCTTAAAGAAGTGTTTGGGTGATCCAATATAGTTGTCCCGTTGGACAAGGTTGGTGTGAAAGACAACCTAGTTATGAGGAGGTTCCAATGGAAATATTGGATCATTAGGTTCTAAGGCTAAGGCCACAGGCACCTCAAGCAAAGTTTTATGGATGTAATCAAAGACGCTGATGGAGCTACGTGGGAAGCCAAAGCGTACATGATGGCTAGATACCCACATTTATTCTCTATCGTCTCGCCCAACTTGAGGTATTAGTTTTTTTTCACTAAGACTTTTTAGTTTTCTATGTTCCGGCCTATGCGCCCAAGTTTCTTTTATTAAATATGTATGTACGTGTAATTCATGAATTCAGCTCATCCATGTAGTTTGAATCTGACATAGTCATTCCATCGCATAAAATGATCGTATTTTAATGTAATGATTGCATTTCTCTATTTTCTATATGCTTTCCCACATTCGAGGATGAATGTTCCCAAGGGGGAGATATTGTAATACCCCAAAAGTGCGTAAGATTATACTTGAAATTTAAAGTGGAAGTTGGTAGAATCGGAGAAGTTGCAAAACGGGTCACCTAACTAATTGTTGGTCCAACCAAACACCCCCCGGAAGCATCCGTGGGTGAGGTCTCGTGGGGTGGGCAATTGGAAGATAGGTCAAGCAACAACCCGTTGTTTAACAAATCTGGGCGAGTCCGTATGGAGTTGTAGTGGGACCGGTCCTTAGCCTAAGGGGCAGTAATGGGTTGTTGGATGATCCGCTCGGTGGAGCAACCGTCCGGTGCACAAACATGGGAAGGAGTATTAAAATCTCCGGTTGATGTAATGGAGGGAAACCACGACTGTGGAAGAGGAATGAGTGTGTCCTCGTCATGGGAAGGATTAAGCACAGTCATCAAGGAGAAAATGGACGATGCAACGATCATCGTATTGTACAATGACTCATCCTTGCCGAGTCATGGACGAACCCGAGGACGTGGAAGTCAAAGGGAGACGACTACGGATACAACGTCATGGTATCCTGGGCACACCCATTGGGACGATCGCTGTCAGCCACATAGAAATTTAATTTCATACATGGCATTTTCGTCATTCCTAAGTCCTAGGGTCCTAACCATGTCGCTTTGCTGCCCTAAATTTCTCTGCAAAGGTGAGCCAAGTGAGGGTAAAACGATTTTAGATGCATGTAATGTTAGAAAATTAGGGCAATATCAAACTTGTTCTTCTTCAAGTTTTCCTTCACTTTCCATCGGGCTTTTCAAAGAAAGGGTGAAATTTGATCTTCCCTAGGTATGTAGGGTTATGAGTGTAAGTGAATCCTTTCACACCCTTGCCCAATCCCTCTCTAAACCATGAATTTCCTATGTCTAATCTATGGGTTTTAACCCAATGCATGAATTTCCTAATTCTCTACATGGGTATGATTTAAATATGGTTCTACTATTGAATTATGAATTATGGGCAAGTTTTACGTTTTTTTTTCTAAGTGAAAAATCATGTCCTAAGCTTATTAAATCAAATGTCCAATTATGGAAAGTTAATGAAAGATGAGAGTTGTGATGAATGTATGATTATGATGAGATATTAGGATTAAAAAAAAAAGCATGTTTTCAAGCTACCCATATTTATTATCATATTTTCAATGTGAATTGAGTATTTTCAAGTATGTTAAGGTATTGGGAAATCTTGCCATGTTCAAGTATGATTCATGATTTTCTTGAATTAAGCTTAGCACATGGTTTGGAGTAGACTCACCTTATCTTCATCTTTGTGGTATGGTTTGAGAGAAAGCTTCTCATGCATGATTTCATATCTTGAGATGTACTTCTGGACATTCAGCTTCTTCAATTGACGATGGTAAGATTCATTGAAAAACAATGAGAGAATATGCATATTTTTCTGAGTAGTGTCTAGCATCGGGAGTAAGGTAAGGGCCGATAACTCCTATTCCTAAGAACTACGCACCAACGTAGGTTTATACTTATATATATATATTACGGCACCTCCCTTGTGAGCTAATCCCCTGCCCTATTGGGCCACAAATTTGATATCATTATCATGGCATCGCCCTTAACCCCGACAAGGCTTTGGACGGCTCTACCCACTTGAGTGTGATGCTGGGACCATGTAAGCTCTATCGTAGTATGCCTGCTAAAAGACGAATCTCCCAATGTTCCTCATGATTACAAATATGCATATTCATCCTTCATGATATACATGTATTTATATGTTATAAAGCAGGTTTGACTCATTTTTCGGGCCATGTATGATTATAATATTTCAATCTTGGTCACCTGATTCAGCTTATGATGTTATGTTATGTTGAGATCATGTTTTCTTAATAAAATGCATGAAAGCCCTACTTCACCACTCTTTATTTTTAGTGGTTATATTATGCATGTTTTAAATGATTTTACTTTTCTAAGCTAGCTTTACTTTACCTTGCATTCTCTGTGACATTCCATGTAACTCAACCGCATACTCTATGCTATATCATTTTGTGATACAGCCCGATCTTCATCCAACACTATCAAGAATCTATCCTGGAGTTTAGCACCCAAATTTTGGTGAGTTCTCATTATCCGAGGATTGGCTTGATATCGTTTATCTTTTCATGTCTATTTTTCTAGGACTTGCCGAGTTAGTTGGGGGTGTTGTCCCATCAACCAATTATATATGTTAGAGGCTTTTAGATTATATGTAGAATTCAACTATTATGTATGTAGTACATTTCACTTTTCATTTCATGTTATGTTTATGCTTCCACTATGTCTTTATGCTAACTATTCTCGCTTATCGTATTGAGTTAGATGTATGTTCATTCCGTGGCTCGACTTTGGAGTCTCTTGGGGCTCCTTGTCTCGTGTTACGATACTCTGTCTATGTTTGGGCCGTGACAACTATCTTTCGTTGTTCTAAACCATATGTGTGCAACCCCTTCAACCGATATGAGGACAATTCAAAGACACACTTAACTCCATTCACCTCCGACCCGGGTAATATTCATAACTTCGTCGATAAACTCATTTGGATCCCGTCCACCTTCGGCGAAGGAACTCGCGGGTTCATTCTAGGAAATCTCGACTTGAGCCGCCACCGTATTTCGTTTTGCAGGTGACATGCGCCACCTCCCGTTGGCCGACTCCGAGCCGTCTAGGCCTCGTGCTAGAATTTGAATGGCCGCCCGAAATTCAAACATGGGCAAATCGACTCTAGTGCATGGTGCCTGACCGGTGAGGCATATTGGTGCTTATCTCAAGTGCTATCCTCGTGGCTGTTTCCATTCCCATTCCTTCTACCGTTAACTCGTGGGGAGCCATGATTCAGTAATCACGACAGCACGGGAGTTAAAAGGATAGAGACATTTTATCGCACGGCATATATTATAAAGGAAGGGAACTTTTCCTAAACGTCTTATAGACTCTTCTTCATAAGTGTGACGTGCTTCAAACACATTAAAAGACACCGAAGAACGTTGTATTTCAAACATCCTAGGACACTTCGAACCTGGCCGCTTCCGATACCAAATTTGTCATGACCAACATAGGCCCGACCCCAGACACAGATAAGGAACCCGAGGGACTCCAACTCGACCCTTGGCATGAACATACATCTAACTTAACTGCATACGAATAATTAACATGATAAGCGACATAGTCTAAAATAAATATAACATTAGAAATACACATGAATCTAAAACCGATTACATTATATTGTCCGAAAAGCATCTATCATCGATTGAGTTACTGGGACAAGACCCCCAACAAACTCTTTAAGTCCGATACCGAATATATAAAGAAAACTCGATAAAGAATGGTCCTTTCTGGAGATGAGGCTCACCAAACAGATGTGGGATGCTAACTTCCGAGGCCGAGCCTGAGTACCGGGGCTCGTATCATGAAATGATACAACATAGAGTATAATAAAAGATGTGAAATGTACTAAGTATGCAAGGTATGTAAAATCGATTAAATAAGTAAAATCATTTAAAACATGCATAATAAAATAGAACAAAATAAGAATCTTATAGTAGGGCTTTAATGTTATTTTTCTCAAAATCATGATCTCAACATAAATATAACATCATAACTCAATCAATTGGACCCAAAGATGAAATCTGGAGTAGTCATAAGTAAAATTGAACATTGGGTCAAACTTTATAAAGATATATGTATATATATAATGAGTGATAAACATGCATAATCAAAATCATGAGGAGCAATGGGAGACTCATCATAACGACAAAACCACGATAGGAGCTTCTACGTTGTTCCAACTATCACACTCAAGTGGGTATGGCCGTCCCAAGCCTTGTCGTGGCTAAGGACGATACCATGATATCGACAGTGAAGCTCTTGCCAATCGTGGCAAGGAATAGCTCACAAGGAGGCCCTAAAGTATATATAAGATAGCATAAACCTAAGTTGGTGCAGAGTTCTGAGGAAAGATGAAAGGTGATTGACCCTAGCCTACTAAAGTGCTATACACTACTCCCAAAACACATGAATATGCTCTCTATCGCTTTCTTTTCAAGGATGCTTATCACTCCATCAATCGTAAGCTCAATAATCAAATACATATCAAATCTTAAATCATATATGATTAGCTCTTGCTCAAACCACACAATAATTTGAATAAAATGGTAGTCTTCGCTCCAAACCATGTGGTAAGCTTAAATTGCTAAATTCATACATCATTCTTGAGCATATCGACATTTCCGATACTTTAACATTCTTGAAAAATACATGATTCACTTAAAAACATCATCATAAATGTGGGTATCTTGAAAACATGCTTTTCATAAAAAAATATCTCATCATACTTGAACATTCATCAAAAATATCAACTTATGAACTTCTTACAATTGGGCATTTTAATTTTTTTATTTTTTTTATTTTTTTTATTTTTTTTATTTGTTATATTAAAATTCATGTATCATAATTTAATAATAGAAACATCTTTAAATCATACGCATGCTGTAAATGCGGAATTTCATGTAATAGGTTAAAACCCATAGAATTAACATATCAAATTTTCATGATTTGGAGAGAGATCGGGCATGGGTGTGAAATGAATTCACCCATTCATAACCCCTACAGCATCGAAGATTTGATTTACAACTTTTATTGTCCAATGAAAAATTGAAGAAAATAAGAAGGAGAATGAGCTTGATCACCTCTCTAGACCTCTACTAGAATGCAGGAGTAACATCTGTGGCCTCTAAAACAGTTACCCTCTTAAAACTATTCATTCATAGCTTAAAACGATAGCTAGGGCCTAAGGACTACAGAATTTTTAGTGCAGTTCACTAAATTCTAAAATAACTCGTTCGCCAAAGGCCCATAAGGGACTTGATGAATTGTTACCAAGGACCATGACCTTTGTCTAAGTCAAGCGAGTGCATTGTCCAAAATTCATTTGGGAATCACCAACGTGGACCCTTCAGCTTGTTACGGGTGACCACGACCGTGGTCACCACTCTTCACCTTCACCGCCCATATTCTCCAACTGCACTACCGGCTACGATCATCCCATGAATCGTGGTGTCCCATACGACTCGTGGAGCACAACCGCAGGTACACCGCCACTTTCGCTTCCCAAAACTTCTTGCTCAATGCATCGACTCAACGAGTGGTGGGACTCAGCCCACGACTATGGTCGTTCTAGACTTCCAAAATCAAAATCTCAACTCAAGTCCTTTCGTACCTCACCACGAGTCACTTCACGACTCGTGGCCTACCCCACAGTCACGTAATGACTATGTGACCAGTGCTAGATTTCAGTTTTTCCTCCATTTTAACTCCCTAACTGATCTTAGGCTTCGGGGTATAAAATATAAGCAATGGACTAGGAGGATGTGGGAGCGAGGCTAACGTCAAGGTTGAGACCGATCACCCAAACCAATATCATGAGTCAAGATAGGGTAAAGTTATACACCGATTAAATCTAATTATACAGGATAAGTAAAACATGATAGTAGAATAGTAAAATGAGATTGTGAGTATGAGATCATCTAAAACATGAGATTATAATCATAAACAAATTTTAAGGGTTCAAGATTTTCAAAACTGCATCATAAAGTTATACATGACTAAATTTATAAGTAAAACCTCAAAAAGCGCATATTGAGCCAAAATATCATGTCAAAAAATCATGAGTCATGAACATCAACATGCATAGGAAATCTAGGAACAGTGGGAGATTCTCATAAATCAGGGATAAATTCATAATGAATGAGCACATGATGCCAAACTATCTCACTCAAAATGGCAGAGCCATTCTATGTCTTTCTAGGGCAATGAACCAAACGAAGGCGAGATATCACTCCCCGAGCCCATGTAGGCAAAGGGAAACATCCTCGTGTGAGGCACCTATCATGATCATACCTACAATAGTACATAGTTTTGAGGCATATGTTCACTAGAACCACGTCCTACACAAGCATAGATATTACTATCCAAACATGCACATTGCACATAGTCACATATCGCCCGTGATGCACTACTATGCCTCAGTCTATCTTGGACGTGATACTACTTAGAAACACTAATGGAAAACAAGCTAACCCATGGCTTAGCATACTTCTATTATTGCACACTGTAAAATAATTTTAAGCTGGAAAGATTTATAAATGTAACAACCAAATAATTTATAAAACAAAGGGCATATGATAAAATGATGAAATTTAAATTAAACACTAAGACCTGATGAAACTAGTCTATCTCGAGAGCCTTATAAAAGAAAACTAATGAGTCTTTGGGACAAACCCCAACTAACTCTAATGTCTTAAAACTAAAAAAATGATAGTAACTGAAATGAGGACTCCGAACGTTTAAGATGAGGACTCACTAGAACCCCGTCGTAATAAGTTTGAATGAAGAAGTTAACTCGCTCATTGTAGATCGAGCTTAAGTCAAATATAAAATGACATAGCACAAGAAGAATGTGGCCCGTACTTAAATGTACTCCGAGTATATGAGATATGCAAACTGGAATATATGCAAATATACCGATAGTCCGAAAAGTTATGCTAAAATGCATAATCGAACCGAATTACCATGACCCTACTAAAGATACATAAATATCAATGTGAAGTAGTAGTCTGACAATACATAATAAAATATAGTTAGAAAAACTAATTTATGTCATGAATATGTACTACAAATTGAGTGTGTAACTATGACTGAAAGGTAATTTATCAATGATGGGAGAGTCCATAACGACATATAACCATGTGAGCTAAATGTAGAGTTCGATGTATATTCCCTATCAATAGTACCCAATATACCTTACCAGGGTATAAAGGCATGGTTGATGTGATCACTAAAACCGAAGCCATTAGGCTAATAACCTATGGTAACTCATAAAGTTCTAGCCCTGGGTGCACCGAACCCCAGACTAGCTCAAGCATAAGAACTATTCCTAATGATAAGTTTAATGATAATTTATGATAGCTCGAAACTAGTGTTCTTAAAGCTATTTCCTCTCAAACTTTATCTTATAGTATTCTCGGGAGGTTTCAAGAACCCAGTGAAATAGTGTTTATGCTATCAACATATGTATATTGAAACGCGATAGAATCACAAAGACTGAAATATGAGTTCATGCTAACTCAACGCCATATAGAATCAAAATATATATTTATATAACTAAAATTGAATCATGTGAAAATCAGAATGAATGTATTATTTGTAGCCGATTTTGTAAAACAATGAATATCACATACTAGAATCACAAGAGACTTGGAGAACATTGAAGTAATAAGGTAACTCATAACCGAACAAAATCCCTAAGATATGATTTTTCTATGGAACCGAGATATCAATGTTTTCGAAAACTTTCTGAGACAAGGATGAAAGAATAAACACTTGTTTAAATCCCACATAATCGAGAAAAGAAATCTCAAAGAAGAAATTTTGAAATTCTGCGTAACTTTGAATGGAACCCTAGCTAGACTCCAAGAGGTCTCCTATCTTCCATGGGTTGTTCCTCGTATGTCCGGAAGAGAATGAGAGGAGAATGTCAATCAATTCTTAATTCCTCTCTAAACGTACCCCAATATGACGTTGTTTAAGAGTTAGGAGGCTAAAATTATGCAAAAATGCCCTAGGTCGGGAAAATGACTTATCATATGGCTTATTGTTTGGAAGAAGATTTTTGGCCACATCTGAACTAGGATACAATAGGAGACAGGATGACCCATTACATCATACAACGAGTCATTATATGCCTCTATCAGTACATGATAGAAAATTTGTGAGGGCCGATAATGACTCTCCTTACAAGCCGTTAGACTTAGAATGACTTATTCATTTGTGTCCACTCGAGGGAAAAAAATATCTCGATTTCTTTTTAGTTTTTCATTTCAAGTTTGGGGTGGTCTAAGAACTTTTGTGGTGTTACAATATTCCCTTCAAAATAGTCATCCTAAATTGGGTTGCCAATCAAGTTGAACGACCAAAGAGATGCAATCCCGAATCAAGACTATGAACTAAATACTAAAGGAGTGACTAACTCTGAACTAAAATAGACATACTAATTGGATTTCATAAAACTAGAGTGCAAACTAAGACATAAATAGAGCCGATGAGCATGGAATTAAATACAGTACCGAGGAGAAATTTAGCAATTCGATGTTGAAGCTAAGCCGAAGGGAATAGGTAAGGTATCTTGCCATCATATTTTCTTTAAGCTTCCCATATAGCTCCTCAACTAGCTGGTTCCTCATAAAACTTTTTACTAAAGCGATCTCCTTGTTCCTCGCCTATGAACCCGACGATCAAGAATCGAATCAACTCTTTTGTAAGGGAGAGACTGTCCCTTACCTAACACTCTATAAATGCACAATCGATGTCTGATCACCGATGAATTTATTCAATAAAGACACATGGATGATTGGAAGCACCAATGCTAACATCGCAGGCAATTCTAACTTATAAGCCATATTGCCAATGTGTCTAAGGATTCTTTAAGGACCAACATATCTAGACCACGCTTTCCCCTTCTTCCCGAACCTCATCACCCTTTCATAGGAGAAATTTTAGAATATACCCAATCATCCATAGCAAACTTCAACTATCTTCCTTATATTCGTATACTATTTCTATCGACTTTTTGAGTTGTCTTCATGTTCTTTATTAATTTCAACCTTTTGTGTATGCCTGCTTACCAACAGTCCTCATTACTAGTTTTGGTCAATCTCAAACAACCTTCATAGAGACGGCACCTCTCGCCATAACATCCCTCAGGTCTATCTCGGGACATCGAGTGGTAGTTGTTGTTGTATGCAAACTCACGAAAGGTAGATGATCATCCCAATCGCCGAAACCGTGACACTTGGAATCAACTCTCCCGATTAATGGAGGTGGCAATCATTGTCAAGAACAAATAAACCCTATGGGTGTTGGGGCCTAACCTACGTAATTGAGCTTCCAGACAAAAATTTATAAATTAAATTCATAATTAAATTCACAAATAAAAATTTTGATTGCTAAAAAAATAAGATTTTCTGGGTTTTTTAATATCAAATTCAAATTTAGAACTAAATGATAAGTGGGGATTCTGACAGCTGCACCACAAGTGAGAAGGCTAGGGGTGTGATATTGATGGGATAACAACAAAATGGGATTTGCTTTGTTGCCTTAGATTTAAATTTAGCATAGACAAGAAGTGGGATAAAACACATTCTCTTATTTCTCAACCACAAGAATGTTTATTCCTGGGTTTCAAACCTTCGAGGACAAATTCAAATTATAAATCGCAAGAGTTTGAGGAAGGACTGCTATCTATAACCTTGAATCCATTAATGGAGTGTGGGAATGTGGTTTCTGAGACCATCTCAGCCCAAAATCCACATCAACACTCCAAATCCTCCCTATTATTCTCTCTACCCAAATTCTCACTTTTTATTTCCCAAGAAAAAAAGAAAGAATAGTAAACAAATTTCATGTTTGCAACCATCGATTTTTCATAATTAAAACATAGAGAGAAAATAGACTATCTTTGTAATTTCAAACCAAGAATAATTCATCAATAACCATTCAAGTTCACAATCCCACCATGCACACACCCCTAACTAGAAAATTAGCTACGCATATTTAGAGAGAGAGAAACTACCAAGAGGATTTCCCTCAACATTCATCAGATTGCTTTGACAAATTTTCTTTACAAATTCTTGCAACAATGGTGGAATTCCCCCAAAATTGGTTAAAAGAAAGGAACAAGAAAAAGTAACTTTTATATCTCTACAATACTATGGTATGCTAGATTCATCTCTAAAATCTATCTATGAATGAATTCGTGTGGTGTACAATTTTGGGTAATAAATATTTCACTTCCTTTGTATAACTTTCCACACCGTCTTGGAGGCTTCTAGGAGCTTTGGGAACCTTTCCTAGATGTTTTGCCCTCAACCGCAGAAATGGGTCACTTTCCCTTGGTGTCAGTGGTTAGCGTATGCCAACCTCGCTAAGCAATATGTTAATAATAGGTGGAAATAGTTCTGCCTACGTTAGAAGGTGCCAATCCGCTAAGCAGCAGGTGTGCAAACGCAAGTGGAAGCGCGCCCCTCTCGTTGGCTCGCTTTCTTGTGTTGGATTCGTGAAAATATGCTCCTTGGCCGCTCACTTCAAATTGGAAATCCTCCATTATCTTTTCTCCTTCAAATGCCTAATATATAAGAAATATGACATAAAACCTTCCTAAATGAGTTGAAAATCAAAGAAAGCTCCCTTGCTTAAAAGTTTCTAATGAGTGGTAAATTACCAACACATCAAACACCCAAACTTGAAGCACGCTTGTCCTCAAGCGCAAGACATCTTCTCTCAAGAATGAATTTCATTTAAGCTTGAGCATCATGGAAGGTCTATGTAAACCATTAAGACTCAATACAGCCCAAGAATCACACACCAACTCAAGAAAATGAACGACTCAAATATACAGCAGGCTGCTTCAATAGGTGACCACAATCATTAAGCATATCTTCCATGCATTAATTTTTTATTCAAACAAGTGGGCATAGTTCATTGCCAAACATGCTCACTGAGCATCTCAAGTCATTGACATTCACATTTGAAGCTTGCCTTAAAGTTCGCTACAAAATTGTCTCATTCGCACCTCTCACTTGAAAACACTATTAAGCATGTACCCCAAAGAAGTGATGCCTCGTTTCGGGCGTTGTAATTCACAGCACGCAGGTTCACGTGGTCGAACAAGTAGTAAAATGGCTTAAGTGCTGGGCATCATCCTGGCTGTGGACCGGAATCTATGTAATAATCAACTTAAGTGTTAAGGAACTATATCTTTATGAATGCAAAGTGCATTAAACAATTCTAAATAAGATTTTGAGAGTTTAGTTTCCTAATCAATACGAATTTAAGACACAATTATAAAGTGAGTCTGAACTATAGTAATGAGCAAGCTGAGGTTAAAAAGAACATACAGGAAGTAATTTATCGATGTTACCCAGTCAATCTTTCTTCGGTTGCTAGTCAAGAATTATCGGCCTATGGATTGGAAACTGCCTCCTACCAACTTAAGCAACTATGAACCTTCACCTACATTTCGTGATATAAATGGTACTTCATGTTCTAGCCATACAAAAAATGTGATTCCCACTGACTAATAGGACTTTCGATATATTTCTATTTCTGAATGTAATCAATTCTTAATTTACCAAACTAAGAAGAGATCATATCCTACCAATTCACAACTTTTCAATTTTTTATTTTTTTTATGTTGTTTTTTTTTGATTTTTTTAGATATACACCAACGATTGGGCAAGGCAAACATTAATGCAAAGAAGAACAAGAATTGATAGAAAACCATTGAAGAAAAGATGAAAACTAAACTCGATCAACAATTACATTCTACTACAATTGTTCTTAACCTCATTAAAGAATTGAATTTAGCCACTCATTTGTGGATTAAACATCATCAAATAAGTATAAATCATACAAACAATTGAGCTAAAAGAGAAAGACATAGAGAAGAACCCTAGAATTTCGCCCCCTCAACCGCTTGTAACCCACGTTCTTGCTCAACCAAGTCGCATTATTTAAAAATAAACCAAAGTTTGTTATTTGGTACTTTGAGAACTTTTTTCCGAATATCAAGCAACGTGGCACGGAGTGGTCACGGAAAGCACTCCTCCATGCCACGGGGTATCGCTGACCGTCTCTAGAATTAGGTTCCCACACTTGTACTTGGCGTGCCACGGCTTGCACGCGGAGCCCGGCCAACGGTCACTCTGCAATCGCGAACCTTAATCGGAAATTGATGTCCCAGTCAATGTACTCAACGTTCCACGACTTGCATCGCGTGGCATCGCCTCCGTGTCACGGAGGTAACGCGAGGCTTCACTGGAAATGGCCAAAATAAATTCACCGAGGCGTAATGCCTCCGTGATGGTATGACACGGCTCCATCGCGTAGCCTTTATTCTTGTCGCTCTTCCTTGACCTTTTCTACTCCTTGTTTCTACGTCCATTCCCAATTTTTACCAACATGTATCTTAGCTTCCCAAAATTACATTTTACCTGCAAAACAACACTAATCATGCTCTTACAGTATAAATTCACATTTTTAACTATAAATCACATGAGAATGCACATAACGATACATAAACAAGACGTAAATGAAGCATTTGCGTATCACTTGGGCATGCAATTCTACCCAAGATCACTTACCCCACACTCCTAAAACCTGTTCGCCCGAATAATACTCTCACATCTCATGCACTGACACCTGTGCATAGGCTACTTTGGCTCGACAATTCGAGAAGCACATATATACTGATTATTAATATAGCAAATCATCAAGAAAAGAAGATGCATAGTCTCATCAATACAATGACATACACCACATTAAGACCTCCTAAACTCAAGAATGGACACTCGATCTCAGTCCCATGCAAACTAACCGATCAAGACACCCGACATGAAATTTAATCTCTCGCCAAGCATGTGCCTCACAACACAAGAGAATCTTCCCCTATTTGCAATCATAAGATTTCTAAAGCATTACATATAGGGGTATATGAACACGATTTCACTCTCTCTCCCAAAGAATTCACATGCATCATGTCATGAACCTTAGGCTTGCCTCTAGTGTATTACTCCACTAATATAAGGACGCGTGATGTAAGATCACGCAGGACTTAACGGGTTGTAATGTAAGCTAAGGAACTAGTAAATACTGGCTAACCAATAATAGCAACTAGCTTCCTTAAGCGCTCTTTAATACATCCCACCATCATTATGGGCATTGTTTCTTCCTTCATCCTCTCATTCTTGAAATTTTCTTTGGTTTTGCTCCCATTTATTTATTAATACCACTTAATAACAAAGATTAGTTATACATCTTTATTTTATTTTAATTTCAGCAAGTGCACCTTTGACCTTTTCTTTAACTTTCCCCCTTCCGCTTTTCCTTCAAGCTTCACAAATTTCACCTTTACACGGTGGGAAAATTGTTTTTCTTGAGCGCATAAGAGTTTTGGATCAAATTCACTAGCTAATGAAAAGAAGGGATTAAGCCGATTTGTACCTCTTCAAATAAAAAAAAATAGGCTAAATGCTCAATGGGGCTAACTAGGATGTACATTCAAGGTAGGTATGATAATGGAAAAACTTTCAATTTAATCAAAGAAATGCCTACATCCTCTCGTACAATACACATCCTTCATTTCATTTCGTACACACACTAAAAAGTTGTAGCACACTTCACAACAAAGATGGAATAATCAAAACCTCACCTCACACCTATCAGACATGCTCAATCAAGACATATCTACGTATCTCCCTTCAATCAACTAATTACAAGAATTCAATATTAAGCCTCAATCACACCGAATCGAACTCTATAACCTAGGTACCTCAACATGTTTACATTTGCATGCTTTCATATGAATCACCTTGCTTCTAATATCATGTACAACACGTAGTCAGAATTCTAACCATGACGTAGCGACACATTTGGGAAACAAACAAAAGAAAGAAAATAAAGAGAAAAAAAAACTCCTATCGACTACATTTCCTTTAAGATGATCGTCATCCATCCATCATAGGAACGGCCACTATTTACGACTTTGCTCAATGTGGGGACTATTCTGTGAAAAGCACCGAAAACGAAAGCCGAGAAACCCAATCCTAAAAAAATTCAACAAAATTTTAAAAATATCAATAATTTCGAGAAACAAAATATTTACAATAACCAACCAACGACAACAACAACTCAACACAAGACACAACAGCATAAACATTCATTACCACAATCAATTACACAAACATACCACACAAAAATCACGTGGTCACATTTTTCATAGGCAATAACAACACAAGACAAACATAAACAACAACAAAGCAACTTGTACCTAACTACTCCCACCCCGCACTTAAACCTAACATTGTCCCTAGTGTTCACATAAGTCAACATATCACAAAGGTAGGTGGTGAAACTCCCCGATCAATCGAAGTATTCAACTTCTTCATTAGGTGTCGTCGCTCGTCTCCCATATCCGAATTGCCCCCGCAGTCTTCATCCAATCAACATCTAAGTCCTCATGACGCACTTCCCTCATCTATGGGGACATCATCATCTACCTGGCCTCCACAAATGCCGGCCCCACTCGCATAGAGCCCGGGCATTTTCGCCGAAGGGGTAATCCAAGTCGAGCCGCCACAACTCATCTTCTCAAGGTTAGCCTCTCATTTATGCAAGAATCATAGCATCTCTCGCATCCCGAACATGCGGGCTATATTGATTATCCCGAGCATGTCGCCGCTAGTGTGTGAACCGGCCCATGAGAGTGTCAGTGCCTTGGTTTTGGTGACATCCAAGGCACGCCTATCAATTTAGGGGGATGTGGATCTGTGGCCTCTTCCCTCGATATCATGGCCCCCTCAGAACGTGGTAAGCAAACGACGAACCCATACCTCAGGCCTCTGATGCAAGCTTGTTTCTTCTTCATGGCGAGATGATCACCGCCCCAATATTTCTATTCCCAAGGCTCCTTCAATGTAGCGATTAACAAAGCACACTCGATCCTGTGTGACATCCGTCATGTGCACCCCGGATCGTGCAGAACACACAATTTTTAGCCAAATCCCCGGCTTCCCGTTCATCTAAGAGTAGGGAAACATTTTGATGGTAGCCTCTCTCGGTGTGTCGCATCAAGCTACAACAGGCTCTTGCCATAGAGGCTCATGTCCGCATAAGGTGGAGTTATGTTCACCGCGAGTACATGGGCGTCTGTGTCCCGTGTCTCTCAAATATAGCATTAAGGTGACGGGGCTCAAAGGTGACAACCGTCCCCGACATCTTGACAGGCCAGGACTCATGAGGCTCAGTTCCAATGGCATAGAACTCCAATCTCGATGGATATCGCACTCCTTGCCTTCAAGCCGAAGCCCGCCCCGACAGTGTCAATCCCAGGTGTAATGATCCTCTGGAATTCCTCGCGCGTGCTCCCTTGCAATTTGCTCCTTAGGGAAGTACTCTTCTGGTTTCTTTGTGTTTTGTGATCTGTGTAATTATATGCCCAAGTGATACTCAAATGCTTCACTGGGCTCATTTATCTATCGTTATTTGTACTTTCTCATGTAATTTGTAGTTAAAATGTGAATTTATACTAACCAACATGATTAGCGTTGTTTTGCGGTGAAAATGTAATTTTATGAAGCTAAGATGCATGTGGGAGAAATCGAATGAATCGAAGCGTGGCAAGGAAAAGGCTGAAGGAGATGCAGCAATGGGGCCTGGCGATGGAGCCGTGGCTCACGTCGCTATCGCGGAGGCATTCGCCCGAAATGATTAAAGTTGGCCAAATTTCCGTAGAGGTCCGCGTTGCCTGTGGCACGTTGGACATAGTTACCTGTGGAACATGGAATTCCAATGAAGGTGCGCGTTGAGCCGTGTGGCACGTTGGACAAGCCCCACGCCCGTTGCACGCCGTGGCACGTGCTGGGGCAACACCGGAGGGCAATGATCTCCAAAGAGGTCCGCGTCTGGGTAAGCCGTGTCAATGAGGCGTTGCCCACGATGCACTCCGGTGACACGTTGCTTGTTATTCCTAAAAAATTTCCACCGCATAAACAAAACACTTAGGTTCAATTTTAATCATTCCGACTCTGGTTGAGCAAGAACGTGGGTTGCAGATACAGCTTGAGGGGACGTAATCCTAGGGTTCTTCTCTATCTCTTCTCCTTTTTTCCAATTGTTTGTATGATTTACACTATTGATGATGTTTAATCCACAAATGAGTGGCTAAATTCACTTTGCCGAGGTTAAGAATGATTTGTAGTAGAAATGTAATTATTGATCATTTGGATTTTTTTCATCTTTTCTTCCATGGTTGTTCTATTAATTCTTGTTCTAATGCATTAATGTGGGCCAATGTTAATGTATATCTAAAAGTCCGATTTCACCTCGAAAGAGAAAGAAATTGGAAAGTTGTGAATTGATAGGGATATGATCTTTTCAGTTTGGGAAAATTGAGAGAATTGATTTACCTTCAGATAGAAATATACCCCAAAGTCGTATTAGTCAATTACTGACCTGGCTTTGTGCTGGCTGAACATGAATTTCTTTTCTTTTATCGCGTAAATGTAGGTGGAAGTGTCTATGTTTCTTAAGTTGGGTTAAATACTTGTATTTTAACTATAGGCAATAATTTTGACTAGCAAATCAAGGAAAGATTAATCAAATTGTATCGAGAAATTACTTTCCTACATGTTCGCTTTAGCCTCAAAGATGCTCATAAAACTATAGTTCGCATTCAAATTGTATATTCGTTTTTGCTGTAGTATAAATTAGAAAACAAAATCCCAAAATCTTCTTTAAAACCGTTGTCCCACTTTTAGAGTTAAAGTTCATTGACACTTTGATTCGATTGTTACCTTGGTCCAAATTCTCATGATCGATACATGGTTTACTTGAGCCATTTTACTACTTGTTCGACCACGTGCACTTGCGTGTAGTCATCTAGACGATCACATTTCGCATAACATTTCTTCCCTTCATCGGGCCACCCACGGTTCCGTATTGCTCCATGGCCTCGTGGAACCATCGGTGCTGGCCGGAACCGCTGCTCCCACCCAACTTCATTTCTCGCTAGGGGCGCCCGATGTGGACGCGCTCTTTCCTTTATCTTGTCTTCCGACATTGTTCTTGCACATTTACACATATGGCCCCAATGTTATTAAATTATAACTAATACATAACTAAGGTTAAGCCACGGTCACCCCACACTTAGTCTTTAGCCAATAATCAAAACAATTCTGTAAGAAAATCATGCTCTCCCAATTCATACATTCACGCTTAGTGCATTCATATAATTCGATGGAATAATTACTATGTACTACTCGTACTTCATACAATGAATAATAATATCGCCATCGATTCCATTACATCATCATACCACTTAGCCAAATTTTGTTCTCAACAACCTATGCAATTCCCCAATTTCATTTTTCCAACTTCCCTTGTCTACTTAGCATATTCAACAATAATCACAACATAATTCGCTCATCACCCAACATGCACAACTCCAATTTTTTCAAATTTCAAACAAATTTAGTATTCTTTCCTATTCAAATTCCAACCCTAGCTATAAATTTCACAAAATTCAATAAAAACATGCATTTATCGAGTTCATAAACTCTCACAACGATACTATGAACATCAATCAATCATAACTAAATGAATTCAAGCTAATTTGCACTTAGGGCAAGCGTTTACTCACCTCGGCTACGTTTCTCCGAATTTAAAATTCAAGCAAAGGCCGAAAGTCATGCTTCCCGAGATACCATTTTGGTTCATTCAACATTTGCACCATCTCATAAGTATCTCTAACTCCGAAATGATCTGGAGTCATCAATGCTCTTTCCAATGGATATTGAGAATCAACAATCAAGAATTTCGCTGAGTTATCACATTTCACGTCGAAAGCTCCTCATATATGGTCTAAGCTTTATGGACTTATATACATCAAATACCACTTTGTCCATGCGTCACATTGTTAGCTTCCCTGCAAAGCCTACATCAATCAAAGCTCTCCAGAAAGGACGTCCCAAAATAATGGGACTTCCGCATCCTACTCAAAATCTAGAACAATGAAATCTACCGAGAAGATAAGGGAGCCCACTTGCACCAAGACACGTCCTCCACAATGCAATTCGGGTCTGGCTAAAGAACGGTCCGCTAACCGCAAGATCACCGTAGCTGGTCTAGGATCGCCCAGCCCCTAACTTCTGAACACCGATGTCAGACATCAACTTAATGTTCGCTCCCAAATCGCATAACTGCGAGCCGGATACTTTTCCCAATTGTGATTTGAATTGTAAAGCTCCCAGGTCCTTGAGCTTTTGTTGGAACCTATTCTCGTATCCAGGAAGTGCACTCGCAAGCGCCAGCCGTAGCATACTCATCAATCCGTTTTTGTTAGCTACGATGTCCTTGATATACTTTGGGTATATTTCTAAGACTCCGCAAAACATCAACCGAGGTAAATTAATGTGTACCTATTTAAGCACCTCCATGAACTTTTAAACAAGCTTCCTCCTTGTGTTTCTTTAATCTATAAGGGAAGGGGGTGGTGGTCTGGGCCTTCACCGCCCTCTCTTCCCCCTCTCATCATCATGTTCCCCGTATCTTTCTACTCAAGCCTCAACACCGCCGAGGTGGGTCTTTCCGGTTCCACTCCTTGAGTTGTAAACCACTTAGTGGTGCAATGCATTAACCTCGCTTGGGATTCAGTCGTTGTCACTGCAATTCTCCCTTGGTCTGGTATTTTGAGCTCCAACTAGTTGTCCAAGATGGTACTTTAACGCCTTTGTAGCTAACTGGTTGTTTTTTATGTCTAATGCCACCTACCATAATCGCCCGTATTTTAACTTGGTTACGAACATTGTTTTAAACATTTCCCTCACGTCGGTGGGTGGTGGAGGAGGCGCATTGCTTCTATATTGAGACTGATAGTTCCCGTCGCTCCCTCCTTGGATTTTTCCGCACACCCCCGATTCGAACTCGCCCTTGATGGCTGTAACTACCCCAAGAGAAATTTATGATTCCTCCAATTCGAAGTTGTATTTGTTGCCATACTGGTGGTGATTATTTCTCCGTACATTCCCAACAAAGTTCAACAACTTGCACCACAACACTCACTCGAGTGTTCATTACTACCGCATACTTTACACCAAATCTCGCCGCACCATTAATCGGGGCTTTGAGGTTGACCTGGCTCATACCGTTGGAAGGTGCTGAGTTGATTTGCAATGCGCCTATCTCAGGCAACATAATGTAAAACCATCCACTTCAAAGACTCTTGTCAAAGCTTTCCTTGTTCCTCCGATAGAAGAGAGTCCGCATTCCACTCGTTTCCCGCGAAATACGATTTAACAAAGTATACAACTCCTCATAAGTCTTTTTCTAATGCTTGTCCCCCACCACAGTCTGTGAAATTTTTTGTGTGGGGTTCCAAACCCTCTAAGGAAAGTATGCAATCAAAGACATCATTTGGATCGGGTGACGGAGACAATCCCGTAACATAGATTTGAACCTTTCCTAAGCTTGATACGTATTCTCCCCTCTCTTTGTTTAAAACATAGGATCCGACTTAAGTCTTGAAGTCGCTTTTCCCGATGGAAAGAACCTTACTCAAAATTTTCTTTCAAGATCATCCTAAGTGGTGATAGAGTTAGGTGGCTCAAACTTTCAACCACCTCTTTGCTTCTCCCAATAAATGGAAATGGGAATAAATGTGTCATGTGAATCTGATGATACTCCAAATGCATGTAAGTGTCACTTATCTCCAAAAAGGTTTGGAGATGTTGTTGTGGGATCTGTGGTGAGACCAATGAAATGTTCGCTGGTGTGCAACAATTGCAACATGTTCCGTATAAGCTCAAACCTCCCACCGCCCAGCCCTGCGAATACCGGATGTAACATTGTTAGCATGGGATTGCCACTGCCAACTGCCTAATGCCTTCCTCTTACCTCTCGTTGTTGCTCCTGTGGGATTGTCTCTGCCTTAGCAACTACAGCCTTCTTCTCCAGCAGCTTCTTCTGATCATGGAATTGCCTTTCGGCTCTAAGTATGAATCCACCAAATTCTTATCTCTTTCCAAGAAATTCAACAGAATTCAATATCCGTATAAGGCTAAGATCTAAGTTGTCAAGACTATACGTGTAGTCTGTAAACTAAATACCAGAAAATGCCACTCTTTTCCACCGCGCCTCCCTACAACGACGCCAAAACTTGTTCGGCGTTTGCACCACACGCAAGTGACTTGTCAAAAAGTAGTGAAAATAGCTATAAGCCAAGTATCGACATCCACAGTGACCTAATCCACGAATAATCAACTTTATGTGTTAAGGAACTATATCTTTAAGAATGCGTACAATAATTTAAATAAGATTTTTAGAGTTTAGTTTCAATCAATACGAATTCCAAGATACACAATTTACAAATTGAGTCGAACTATAGTAATGAGCAAGCGTGAGGTTAAAACGAACATGCGGGAAGTAATTTACCGAAGGCTACCGCTCAATCTTTTCCTTCTGGCTAGTCAAGAATTATTGCCTATGGATTGAACCTTTCGCTTCCTACCCAATTTAAGAATCATGAACCTTCAACCACATTTCTGTGGATACAATGAATTTCATGTTCTAGCCATACAAAACCGATTCTTTAATTAACTAATAGGACTTTCTACAGATATTTTTATTCTGTAATGTGTAAATCAATTCTCAATTTACCAAACTAAGAAGAGATCATATCCTACCAATTCACAACTTTTCAATTTTTCCTTTCAAAATCAAAATTGATTTTTAGATATACATCAACATTAGCCAAACATTAATGCAAGTAAAAACAAGAAATTGATAGAACAACCACGAAGAAAAGATGAAAACTAAACCGATCAACAATTGCTATCTCCACTAATTGTTCTTAACCTCAAGAAGAAGTGAATTTAGCCACTCATTTGTGGATTAAACATCATCAAATGAGCATAAACCATACAATCAATTGAGATAAAAGAGAAAGAGATAGAGAAGAACCTTAGAATTTTCGTCCCTCAATCAGCTCGTAACCCACGTTTGCCAACTAATTTAATATTTAAAATAAACCAAAGTTTGTTATTTATAATATTGAGAATTTTTCCCGAAATAACAAGCAACGTGGGTACCTGAGTGTATCACGGAGTGTGGATGAGCCCGCACGGTACGGTTGTGCTGGGCAATACAAAGGCCCTTTTTAAGAACTGAAATGTCGAACCTACAGGACTGGACTACGTGGTAAAATCTCCTCAAGTGTCAATTCTATCAACTCTAAAAATGAAGACAAATGTTGTAAAGAAAAGTTTTTATATTTTGTGAACTATTTTTTATATCAAGTAAAATAATTATACAAGTGAGTCTCGAACTATAAATGTGAGCATGCTGAGGCTAAAACGAAACATGTAAAGACATTACTCATCGATCTACTTGGTTTATCTTTTCTCCTAAGTTGCTGGGGCTCCAACTTATGCCTATGGATTAAAACTCGCATTTAACCTAACTTAAGAATCATAAACCTCCCACCTACATTTCGTGATAAAGAAATTCATGTTCTAGCCATACGAAACCGGTCCCACACATGACTAATACGACTTTCGTGCATATTTCTATCCTCAAGGTAAATCAATTCTCAATTTTTCCCAAACCAAGAAAAGATCATATCCTATTAATTCACAACTTTCCGCTTTGTGCCTCCCCGAGTGAAACTGCATTTTTGGATTTACATTAACATTGGCCGATATTAATGCAAAGAAGAACAAGAATTAAATATGAACAACCATAGAAGAAAAGATGAAACAACCGCATAATCAACAATTACATTTCAATACAACGGTTTATAACTTCAAGAAGAAAGGGGGAATTAGCCACTCATTTGTGGATTGAACATCGTTAAATGAGTGTAAATCATGCAAACAATTGAAAGAAAAAGAAGAAAGGGAAAGAAATTTAAGAATTTTCGTCCTTCCTTAACCGCCCGTAACCCACGTTCTTGCTCCACCAAGTCGAATTTTTTGAAAATAAAACCTAAGTGTGCTATTTTATAATAGTAGGAAGTTTTCCTTGACAACAAGCAACGTGTCACTTGAGTGCAACGCGAGCATTGCCTTCCGTGGACACAAACAAACGCGAGGCCTTCGAAATGCCTAAAATCGACCTTAGGCGTCACTCGCGCTCGGGCGCTGCCACGGCAATATCCCCTGCCGCGAGGTGGCTTGCCGGCCACGGGTGGGGCGCACCGATGCTGTGCGTCTTTGCTTTGTCCGCGCGCATGCTCGTACATGCGGGACGGCCGGGCGCGCACATGCAATGGGCCGTGCACGCCGCTCGGCGCGCGCCCTTTGCCATGGCCTTCTCCGCCTCGACTTTCGCCCGTTGCTTCCGACTCCAATCCTTTCCTTCACCAACTTCTGATTTAGTTCCCAAAAATCATTAAAACCTACAAAACAAGGATTAACTATATATTAGCATATATTCATGACATTTAAAAATTACATGACAATGTATAAAATAACTTGCATAACACGACTAATTCAAGTTGTAAAGCGTATCATGTGGGCATGATATTTTTGCCCGTGATCACAACCCCACACTTTAAAGCCTTGTTCGCCCTCGAACAACCTTTTTACATCTCATGTAAATGACAGACTCATACATAACTAATCTAGCACGATGATTCAAATTACTTCGCTATGATGATTATTTAATATTTAATTATAAATTAATTACCTTTATGTTTTTATCTTTAATTTTTAAAACCACAAGATTGAAGGGTATTTTAGTTTCAAGAATCGACTCTCAAAATTTTAGCAAACTCCTGCAAATCAACTAATTAAGAGATCCCACATGACTATATCCTTCATTAAACATGTGCCCTCCCGGAAAGAGAGTTACCCAATTTCACACGCAAAACAATTTTTATATCACAACATTTGTGGGTACATAAATAGAATTTCACTCACTCTCACAAAGAATTCACATGCACCATGTACAACCCATAAGCTTGCTCCTTAGTATTTTTACTCCACCAATTTGAGGATGTACGAATGTAAGATCAAGTAGGACTTTTTTTTTTTAGGGCTATTGTACTGTGTGTAGGTAGGTACTGTGACGGGTAATAGTGACTATCTTCCCAAGCGCTTCAATACATCACGCCCCTCATTGCGACCTTTCTCCCTTACTTCACCTTTTTATCCTTGGTAGTTTTCTTTTTCCTTTGTTCTACTTTAGGGAACTTTTAGCCTGGCTTAGTAAGGAGTTGTATAAATTATTTTTCATTCATTTGTTTTCTTACTCCTTACTAATAATCAACCATTTTTACACAAGTGCACTTTTGACCTTTCTCAACTTTTTTACAAGCTTCCACTTTTCCTTTCTTTTCATTCTTCTCACTCCTTTCCTCTTTCTTGATTTTTCTCTTCTTCAAGCGCTCAGAGTTTTTGATCAAATTCAAGGCTAATGAAATAAGAAGGATTAAGCTTATGTTGCAGCTATCAAAGAACAGGGCTAAGGCTCAATGGGGCTGACTCCAGGATTAATATTCCAAGGTAGGTAAAACGAGGGATGAAGATTAGGTTCATTCAAAGAAATGCCCCTGAAAATCATCCCTACAATTTATATCCTTCATTTCGTTTAACAATCACACCAGGCAAGTTCTACATTCCACAATAGCAATGTAATACTCAAAACCTTACACTCATGGCACATGCTCAATTCAAGACACATTCAGCAGACTCTTACTCTACCTAATCACAAGAATTCAAACATTAAGCTTTAATCATATTCGAGTCAAATTCAAGAGGCTAAGTGTCTTAAGCAAAGTTATACATTTGCATGCTTCAACACTACACATACTTGCATCTTACAATCATATATAGCATATAACAAGAACATCAAGCATCAATTAGCTATGAGTTCAAAACCAAAACCTAGACTAATTTCAAGACGGCCGTCATCCATCCATCGTTTCAAAATGGGCCTCAACTGGGCGACTAAAAACATTATATACAAGACAAATAAAAATAACGAATAAAATAAAAGAAAAATTTTATTCTTCGGTTCAAAGACCCCATCGAAAAAGAACCGAAAAAGAAAAAAACTAATGGTGATGAACGATGCTTGACTCACAAAATTTTTTCAAATTTCTCCATTTTTTTCACTCCAAGCATTATATTCACCAAAATTCTGTTAAGTACAGTAAATTTTTTGAAATTTCCTCACCCCACACTTAAATCATGCTATGTCCTCATAGCATCAAATTAATATTTAAAAAGGATGAGAAGTACTCCCCGAGGCCTTTAGGGCTCGGCCAACGCATGCTTTCGTTCAAATTTTGCACAAGTGGGTAATCAACCCCACACTTTTTCTCTTCCACGCTTGTTAGCTTCCTCCTTCACGGTACTCGACTTCCTCCATCCGTGCTTAACTTTCCACCAAAAAAACAACAAAAAATTAAAAAAAAATAAAATCAACTCTAATGCAAGAAATTAAAATGGTACCCATGGTACCCTTGAGTTGCCTCCCCAAAGAACTAATTTTACGGTCACTAGCACGACGTATCACATTTCACCACTTTTTCCTCCGCCTTGAGGATATGGATCTCACCCCTAATTCCTTCTAATTTCCCTCTTATGCCTGGTGGTGGTGAAAATTTTAAGGACCAAATAGTAGATGTCGCCTAACGTTTATTGGTCCTCAAGTGCGAAGTCATTTCATTTCATTGAACTCAACAAATTTCAGAATATATGGGGTTTGTCCTCCTCTTGACATTTCTCTATAAGCCTGGGAGACTCTATTTCTATGTCGTCAACCAAACTCAAGGTAGATAAATGCTTCGAGTGAGGTCCAATGCACCTTGGTTCTGAAACTACAATGCAATTGACCTCCTTACTTGTATACCTCTTCTCCTCATCAACATCTATCTCTCCCGTAGTGTCAAATGGGGTATACTCTATCTCTTCTCCCCCGAACGAATTTCCTACAAGTATGAGCTCATCACGGGGACACTCAAGAGGTTCTAAAATGCTCCAAGCCTATCTCGAAAATTCACCCTTGTCTTCCTCTTGTAATTCCTCTTGAATATCGCCTACAACTATCACCTCGCAATTGATCACAAGTTTCAACCAGCAATCATCTCCATGAATTTAACGTCATCCTTTTTAGAGCCTCTACATTCTCTTCCTCCTCCCGACTTATCAATGCTGCCATTACCTCCTTCATTGCTTCTGATTGCTCACAAAGAGTTGTTTTAGCATGTCTTCTAATCTGGCTCAAGGCCCCAAATCTTCATTTTCAACATGCATGTATATTCATCAAAAACAACAAGGATCAGTAATAGGGGCTTCCTGTGGAAGGGGGTATGTATCTCTGGACAAACTATCCTTAATGGCCATCTTGACCACCACATATATTGCACGTGTTGGGCGTTAAGCCGCCACCAAGGGTGTCCTCCGAAATTCGAAAAGGTTCGTCAAAATATGGGTATTCACCATTTAACCATTTGTGTTCCAATATGTCATGTCAAGAAGGGCATTCAAAAACAATCAAAAATATTTAAAAAAATAATCAAAACACGTTGTCAACGCTTGTATAGAATTTCGTTAACTAACACTTAAGAAAACTTTTACCAATTGCTACCATCTCAAGAATCTGCGCCAAAACTTGATGAGCTCCGCAAGTGTACTAAGCACAAGTAATACAAGGCCCTTTAAGAACCTAATGTCGAACTCATGTGGACTCGGACTATGTGGTAAAATTCCTCAAGTGTCAATTTATCAGAACTCTAAAAATAAAGACACAAGGTAAAGAAAAGTTTATATTTTGTGAACTATTTCTTATACTAAAGTAAAATAATTATACCAAAGGGAGTCCGAATCATAAATGTGAGCATGATGAGGCCGAAACGAACATGTAAAGAAATTAATTATCGTATCTACGTGGTTTATCTTTTCTCCGGCTGCTAGTCGGAACTTATGCCTATGGATTAAAACTCTCGTATTTAACCCAACTTAAGAATCATAAACCTCCCACCTACATTTCGTGATAAGAAATTCATGTTCCAGCCATACAAAACCGATTCCACACTTGACTAATACACTTTCGTGCATATTTCTATCCCCAAGGCAAATCAATTCCTCAATTTTCCCAAACTAAGAAAAGATCATATCCTATTAATTCACAACTTCAGCTTCGTATTCTCTCTAGTGAAACCGACTTTTGGATTTACATTAACATTGGACAGATATTAATGCAAGAAGAACAAGAATTAAATAGAACAATCCAGAAGAAAAGATGAAACAACCAGATAATCAACAATTACATTTCAATACAACGGTTCCTAACCTAAGCAAGAAAGGGAATTAGTCACTCATTTCGATTGAACATCGCAAAATGAGTGTAAATCATGCAAACAATTGAAAGAAAGAAGAAAGGGATAGAGAGAAACTCCTAAGAATTTTCGTCCTCTCAACCGCCTATAACCCACGTTCTTGCTCCACCAAGTCGACTTTGGAAATAAACCTAAGTGTGCTATTTATAATAGTAGGAATTTTTTTCCGACAACAAGCAACGGTCACTGAGTGCAACGCGGAGCATTGCCTCCATGACACGGCCCAAACGCGGGAGGCATTCGAAATGCCCAAAAATCGATCTAGCGCACCTCGCGCGCTGCGCGTGTCACGCCCGGGCAGCGACGATGGCACGCCCTCGCTGCGGGAGGTGGCTCGGCTGCACATGGCTTTTTCATGCGCTGGACCCGTGCGCCTTGCTTTGTCTCGCATGCATACTCTGGCATTGGCGTGGCAAGGCGCTGGGCGTGGCACATGCACAACATTGGTGGCGCCGCCCGGCGCGCGCCCTGGGCGGCCTCCGCCGACTCGCCCGTTGCTCCGACTCCAACTTTCCTTCACCAACTTCCGATTTAGTTCCTAAAAATCATTAAAACCTACAAAACAAGGACTAATCATGTTGGTTAGCACATATATTCACATTTATATAAAATTACATGAAAATGTATAAAATAACTTAGACAACACGACTAATTCAAGTTGTAAAGCGTATCATGGGCATGATATTTTTGCCCGTGATCACGGAGCACTCCCTCCGTTCTACGGGGGTATCGCGGACCCTCTCTGGAATTAGGTTCCTAAGAAATTTCTCCTTGGCGTGTCACGACTTGCATCGTGGAGCCTGGCCAACGTGTCACGGTGCAATCACGAACCTTCACTGGAAATTGATGTCCCAAGTCAATGTACTCAACATGTCACGACTTGCATCGCGTGGCATTGCCTCCGTGTCACGGAGGTAACGCAAGGCTTCACTGGAAATGGACAAAATAAATTCACCCGAGGAAAAATGCCTCCGCAATGGCAGCGTGACACGGCTCCATCACGGAGCCCTTATTCTTGCTGCTCTTCCTTGAGCTTTTACACTCCTTGTTTCCAAGTCCATTCCTGATTTTTACCAACATGTATCTTAGCTTCCCAAAATTACATTTTACCTGCAAAACAACACTAATCATTTCGGTTAGTATAAATTCATATTTTAACTAAAAATCACATGAGAATGCACACATAACGATAGATAAACAAGATGAAATGAAGCATTTGGGTATCATTTGGGCATGCAATTCTGCCCAAGATCAATGCCACTCACAAAAAGAGAGAATTCCATACATTTTTAAAGCATTTTACACATAGGGATTATATGATAAGTAAAATATGCTCACTCTAGCAAAGAAATTCAAGTGCATTCAAATTGATCCATAGGCTTGCCCTTTGTGTAACTCGCCACTAATGTAGAGTTTCTACACTTAAAATCACTAAGGACTTGCAGCTTATCATGAAGGATAGGGGTAAGGATAGGAAAAATATTTGGCTCTAGTGACTATAACCTCCCTAGTGACTTTTTGTCAACACTTTTAACATTCCATCACACTATTTAGATCACTCTACCTTATCTTTCCTTGTTCATCGTCTTCATCTTTTATTTAGCAAGATCCACCCTTATCACACCTTTGAATTTCCTAATTAGCCTCATCTAATAAAGAGGTAGCACCTTTCAACTATTCTTTCTCTTTTAATGATTCAAGTTTTCTCAATCAACCATTTCATCATCATTTGGTGATATCTCACATTGAAGCTCACATACTCCCTTTTTGAAAACACCCAAACTTAGGCTTTTGCTTCAATTCAGTGCATTTGCTTGTCACTCCGATATTGTCGGTTTTAACCATTATTTTTTATTCTTTCATCAATAGCACTAGGGAGGATAGGTGACAAAGAAGAGGATTAAATAGGGCCATTAGGCTTGTAATGTAGTTTTCAAGAAAAAACGTAAAGGCTTAAACATTAGCTATCAATGATTGATGTTCAAGGAGATTATTTTAGTGAATTGACTATCAAAAGAAAGCCTAAGATCATGTTCGAAGTGCAAGCACATTTAAAATTTCTCCTTGAGTCACATTTAGAGCAAGTTCTAGACAATCATGCACATACAAGAATTAAGCCAAAGGACTCACCACACAAGGAATCACAATCTAAGGAGTTTACACAACTTCTAAATCACATTAAGAATATGATGTTAGACAAGCTAGTCTGCGAATCAGAAAGCCAAACAAGGAATGTGCAACCCATGAGAAGAAAATGCTCATTTATAAATTCAAGTGCCCCTTTTCATCTTAAAAACCATTTTGCAATGCCATTAAAATTTTTTCGTGGTACCTCTTCAAACAAGTGCAACCAAGACTAACAAAGATACTGAACTTGGCATTTTCTCTTATGAAAGTTTCCTCTCAATCTATCATAGGGAAGTACCACCCGGTTCGTCAATAAAAATAAAGAAAAGAAAAAGTTGCTCCTTGGGAAATAACAGTAGTATAAAGAAAATACTTGGAGTTTATTCATTGTCTACTATCTAGAAAGGCGATGCTAACTAGCAAGTAATGATGATTTTTCCTTAAGAATTACGTCACTCTATCTATCATATAGTCATATCATGCATCACTAACAAGTGGGTTACTCAGACTTCACCCCCAAACAAAAATAAAGCATTATCCTAGATGCACAAGGTTGAACAAAATAAGGAGGGAATGAGGGAAAGAACTCCTTGGTCTGGTAGAGGAATTTGCATTAGAACTGCAAGGCATTCTAGACATAACCTGCGCGAAACCTACGGTTAGCACCTTTGCACCTGCATTTTGCAGGTCTAGCGCAGATATGTCAATGTTTGAGCACTTTTTCTTCTAGGTATTCTGGTTGGCACATGCACTAGACCTATATTTTGCACATTTGGACCTGTGTTTCGCAGCTCTAATGAACGCTTCATAATTTTTTCTCCTTCCAGTTTTTGTTACATTCCATACTGATTTCACCCCTGCACAATCAAAGACAACAAAAATGTAAAACAAAAATAAATTTAAAAATGCTTGGATTGCCTCCAGAAGTGCCTTAGTTAATTTCGTGGTTCGACGACTTCAATCTTCACCACTTTTCTCTCCTCTTTGAGCTTGCGAATTGCACCCTAATTTCTTATCCATTCTTCTACACTACTTAAGGGGTGGTGGAGGAATAGTAATCTTGCATTATTTGGGCATTAAAGGAGGAATATGTTTTTTTTTTATTGTTGGCATGTCATACTTTAAGATGAAGCTACATTGATCTTCCTCTTCAACTTCCACCATTGAATTAGTCACCTCCATTTTCATATCTTCACCCAAGTTCAATGTTGAGAAATGATTGGACGGCAGTTTAAGCCGCTCCATTCTCAAACATTCTTTTTTCTTGACATCCTTCCTCTCTAGTGCACTAGAGTCCTTACAAATGGTTTGAGGGACTTCTCTTTGGAGCTCTAGTTTCACTTTTTCAGTTATGGCATCTTGCATTATAGTTAGATTTGTTGGTTTGTACTTCGCTTTGACCTCTTCAATGTCCATGTTGATCCCTTCTTCATCATCATGTTGAGTTTCCTCCCATGAGTTAAGTTGGACTAGGTCCTATTGTTCACTCCTTCTTTTTATGCTTCTCAATATCTCCTTGGATTCTTCTTTTAGTGATCTATAGTTTCCTTCTTGAGTAGATGATAATTTCATGGGAATAGAGGAGTTGTCTTCCTTCTCCGAATTAGACATGCGCTCCAAAAAAGCTTGGAAAATGGATTCCTTGCGGACACATATATTTCTTCCTCTATCACATAAAATTGCTTTATTCCTATCAAGCTTAAGAGAAAAACTTCTATCATAGCCACTATATCCAGAAGTGAAATCATTGGGACAATCACCCTAAAGTCTACCATGACCATCACATAAAGTGCATCTATACCCACCATAGGAGAAAGATGGTGCACACATCTCTATTTTAGGGGCATATTTGAAGGATTGCCAAAGGTGTGGTCCTCCAAAATAGGTATACGGGTCATCATGGTAAGGGTTGAAACGACCAAACTTTCTTTCATTCCAAAATGCCATAATAAAAAATAAAAAATAACAAAAGCAAAACAAAATGTGAAACAACATACAAAACACATTTAAATTGATAAACAACTATTGGTTATGGAAACTCAATTCCCCGAAAACGACGCTATTTCTTTATAAAGCACGAATCAACTCTCCCGATTAAGGGAGGTGGCAACGATCATTGTCAAGAACAAATATACCCAAACGGTGTCAGGATCGAATCCCACAAGGAATTGAGTTGATAATTCGAAGGTTGTAAACTAACTCAAACTAGAACGCATCATTGTTCAACATTTGGAAAGTAAAATTGGGGGAAAAAGGGACAACAATATCAAATTCAAATTTAGAATAAAGGGGGATTTCGATTGTTGCAATCACAAGTGAGATGGCTAGGGTGTGTTATCTATGGTCTAACAACTAAAATGGGATTTACTACATTTCATTAGATTAAAATTTAGCATAGATGAAGTGGATAAACCACATTCTCTTGTTTCTCAACCACAAGAACGTTTATGCCTTGGGTTTTCTCAAACCCCAAGGCCAAATTCAAATTATCAGCCATAAGAGCTTTAGGAAGGATCAAACTATCTCCAGCCTTGAACTATTAATGGAGTGGGAATGTGGGTTTTGACTATCTCTTGCTCAACCCCACACATCAACGCTCCAAATCCTCCCTATTATTTTATCAACCAATTCTCACCTTTCTTTATCAAGCAAAAACAAGAATAGTAAATAAAATTCATGTTTGACACCATCAATTTTTTACGATTAAAACTTAGAGAGAACAATACATCTATATTTGCAATTAAAATCCAATAACAATTAATCAATACTCATTCAAGTTTACAAATCCTCCATGCATACACCCCTAGCTAGCAAATTAGCTATGCATATTTAAACAGAGAGAGAGAGAGAAGATAAAAAAAGGATTTCTCTCAATATTCATCATGTTGCTTCAAAAATTTGCTTCACAAGTTCTTGCAAAAATGGTTGAATTCCCCCTAAACAGATTAAAGAAAAATAAAGACAAGTAGTTTCTATCTCTACAATTCTATTGTGTGCCAAATTCTTCTCTCTAAAATCTATCTATGAATGAATTCATGTGAGGTGTACAATTTTTTGTGATAAATATTTGTACTTTGTGTATAAATTTCTATAATTTTCCTCGTAAGTTTCTAGGAGCTTTGGGAACATTTCTTTATGTTTTTGCCCCTCCATCAGTGAAATGGGTCACTGGCCAATTGTATTGCGGTTAGCAAGGGCCAACCTTCTAAGCGCAAGTGAATAACTGGTGCAAACAGTCCCACCTACATTTCACCTTCATTTAGCAGGTGTCAATCCGCAGTTAGCAGGTGCAAACACAGGTGGAAGGCAATCCCTCATGTGGTTATCCTTCATTTTGCAGGTCTGGATCCACGAAAAGCATGTCTTTAGCAGCTCACTTCATGTTCAAATCCAACAATATCTTTATCTCCTTCAAATGCCTATATAGAGAAGAAAAATGGCATAAAACCTTCCTAGATGGGTTTGAGATCAAGCAAAATCTCATGCTTAAAGGCTGAATGAGTTTCTAAATTACCAACTCCTCATTAATCGATCTTACAAGCCCGCAATATATCCTCTAGAGTTTGAATAGTCTGCTTAGCCTGGCCATATGTATCTGGGTTAAATGTTGTGCTGAGCTTGACATGAGTACCAAGTCCATTCTGAAATGACTTCCTAAAGTGCGAGGTAAACTGAGTGCCCCTATCTGAAATAATGGAGAAGGGGACTCCATGCAGTCTTACTTACTCCCAGATGTATAGTCTAGCATAATCCTTTGTTGAATCTGTCATCTTAACTGGTAGAAAATATGCTGAGTTAGTCATCCGGTCTACAACCACCCAAATTGAGTCATGTTGTCGGCACGTATGAGGTAGACTTGTAGCAAAATCCATCTTCTCTTATGCCCACTTCTAAGTAGGAATTCTAATATCCTGGGTCATACCCTCATCTCTCTGATGTTCAACCTAGACCTGTTGAAAAGTTGGACACCTAGCCACAAATTCTTGTCCTTCTTCTTGCCATTCCACCAGTAGACTTTCCGCAGATCACAGTACATCTTGTTGGCACCTGGGTGGATAGAGTACCTTGTGTTGTGAGTTTTCGTTAGTATCTGCTACCTCAAATCATCTACATTGGGGAAACATAACATGCCCTGGTAATGGAGAACACCATCTCACCATTTTAGGAATGCTTCCACCTCTTTCTTTAGGACTGCTTCCTTCAACTCTAGTAGTAATGGATCTTCATCCTGCTTTGACTTGACCTTCACCAAAAGGGAGGATTATGACCCACTATGGACTACAACTCCACCCTTTGTAGAATAAACTAACTGGACCCCAAACAGAGCTAATTTGTGAATATCCTTTGCCAGGTCCTTCTTATCATCCTCAACCTGAGCAACACACCTTATAGACAATCTGCTAAGGGCTTTAGCCACTATGTTAGCCTTGCCCGAGTGATACAACACACTCATATCATAGTATTTTAACAACTCCAACCACCTTCCTTGATGCAGATTCAGGTCCTTCTAATTGAACACATATTGCAGGCTCTTGTGGTTAGTATCCGCATGAACCCTTTAAAGGTAGTGCTTCCAAATGTTCAACGAAAGTACTACCACTTCCAACTAAAGAGTGTGAATCAAATAATTCTTCTAAGGAGTCTTGAACTGTCTGGAAGTATAATCTACAACCTTACCATGCTGGATCAAAACACCACCAAGACCAACTATGGAGGAATCGCAATTGATCACGAACCCGTCTGAACCTTTTGGTTGAGTCAAAACTTGGGCTTTAGTGAGTCGATTCCTCAATTCATGAAACTATTCTCACATGCATCAAACCATTGAAACTTCACCTTCTTTTGAGTTAGTCTAGTCAAACGAGAGGCAATAGAGGAGAATCCTTCTATGAACCATTGGTAGTAGTGGCCTATGCCTAAGGAACTCCTAATGTCTGACGAAGAAGTGGATCTTGGCTAGTCCTTGACTACTACTGCCGCGCCCCACCTTGGGAGGCATGGCTGGTACCTAGTGCCCTACTAGGATCTGAACTGACTTAACTGACCGAGCCTAAGCACTCCTGGCGCAAGTTTATTTCTCAAATCAAGAATACAACGGGCTATATCTCAACTATAAATGCAGCCCCCGGCCGACAAGGCCTTATAGCCACCTATAAAAGAAAACTATCTAGCCAGAAACAACAATAACAGGGAGTCCTATGTAGGCCGACAGACCACCATGATGTCTAGTTATGTCTGTAAAGTAAATCTAGTGCTAAGCTAAAGTATGGCCGAAAAGGCCGCTAATCTATTTGCAAGAAAAGGCCCCACGCAGCCAACATGTAAACTAAAAAACATATAGGCCCCACACAGCCAATAACAGCTAACCATAGGGAAAATAAAACAATCTATAATCCTCTAGGAGTAATATAATGGTCGAGATAGGGCCCCGACCTACCCATAAACTGTACAATTAAAAAGGAAATGAACCTTCTATCTACAATTTGCAGAAGAAAGGAGCTAACTTCTCTGGTGACACTGGCTGAAAGCTATGAGAGACTTGTTCCTTGTCTATCTGTATCTACAGGCAAGTAATGTAGTGCTCCTAGAAAGGGCGTCAGTACAATATCTATTGAATATGTAAGGCGATAACTGTAAATGACTTAAATACAGAAGTAGAACTGAAAGTAACTAAAATGGATAGATAGAGATCATACCTGAGTAATAGAACATCTTACTATATAACTATCAATAAAAAAAGCAAACATAAACCTTACTTTGCCCCCATAAGTCAGAAGGCACAACCAGCACAGAATAACCCAACTAGGGCCCCCATAAACCCTGGTGAGTACACCTCAGTGTATATACCCCTATCCAAGGTCACACTGGGTCAACTAATAGCTAGTCTTCCTACCAATCCCCGGGGTTTGCATCTGAGCCCGCTCGACCCCTGACTGTAACTATGTCTGAGTCTGGTGGACTCCTGATATCTGCACCCCAGGCACCAAGCTCGATGGGGGTGTATATAAGGCCAACCACAGCATATGAGGATCTGGAACCCTATCTTCATCCCTGGAAGATGGCATACATCTCCATAGAGCGATGTCATCTCACCCCTGGCAGGCGTCGACATAACTAATAACCTTGGGGTCAGTCACGGAGGCTATATAGGCATAATCCATCCTAAACAAATATGGAATACTGATCTCAGCTAATAACAACAACTAATCATAATCGACATGCTTCTTGTAATCTTCCTTGATTTTAAACTGGCTATCATGCTAAAGAAACTAACTTGCCGAAGGAAACTGCCTTACAAACCTCGTTCGCCGATTACTGATTAACTAGCGAGTTTCAGCTCGTATTCAACTGCTCTTCTAAACTACATTCATATTATTGGAAGAATGAAGCTAATTTTAATACTAAATTCGATGAAAATTATAACTTTATATATAAATATTAACTATATTTCAACTTGGCAGAACATGGTCGATAACTCGTATTTTCTTGGAAGTCTAGAAGGGAGAAATGCTTACTTTAAGCCTGTGATCGTATTGACACTAGTTTGGAGCAATTCAAACAACTTTAGCTCGGTGGAGTTACGATTTTCTGGGTGAATTTCATGAAACTAACTCCATAGTAATGCTCTTTATGGCCGTATACTTCGATACCCAAAGTTAATTTGAATTCGGGCAGCGTTTCATAGCATAAATGGAAGAAAAATATTGGTTTCCTTCGCGGTTTCTCAAGTTTGGCCGTAAGTTTACATAGAAAATGAAATGAAATCAAAAGGAAGAGCCTATTTATACTTGAGGCGGTGGACAGGGGTCCATGGCACGGACCCCAATGTACCAATAGTTGGGCGTGCCACGGCATCCATCGCGGATGCCAAGGTCTGTTCCACGCTGCCCCTTTAGGCAGTGAGCTCAGCCTCCTCCCGTGCGGTCCTGACTCCGCGCTCGTCCGACCTTTCCCCGAGCCCCTTTCTCATACGTATATTTTTTAAAACTCTTAACCAACGTATGAATAGGCCATCTAAAATTTGAAACGTACGGGTTGTAACATCGTCCCCCCCTTAGGAACATTCTTCCCCGAATATTAACTTCAGCCTATAGGAACCTTAACTCTTATAAATACTTATTCTGGAAATTGTTTTTGGACAGTTTCCCCTGTAATATGGATTATCTGAATATCCTGAAATGCAGAAAAGTCCAGTACATGCATTTTATATAATACTATAACAATTATTTCATAATAAGGCTAGAGTCAATAGAGAAATATATATGTAGCATAAATCGTGAAACAACAACTGAATCAATAACTTACCTTAACTCCATAATTTGGACTAAGTCTAGAACAAATGAGAGTATCTGTATTCCATGTCACCCTCAGATTCCCAAGTCATTTCCTCTTTATTCTTGTTTCACACCAGTACTTTAACAAAGGAAATATCTTTAGTCCACAACTTGTGGAACTGCCAATCTAATATAGCTATTGGAATCTCTTCATAGGCTAATTCCTTTGTAACCTGTACATTCTCAACAGGCACTATTCGGGACGGATCCCCTATGCACTTTTGTAGCATTGACACATGGAAGACTGGATGAACAGATTCCATCTCTGAGGGTAAATCTAGCTCATATTCCACTTGGACTATTCTTCGTAGTATACGATAAGGCCCAATAAACCTTGGGCTGAGCTTACCCTTTTTGCCAAACCTCATTACGCCCTTCATTGGCGAGATTTTTAGAAATACCCAGTCACCTATACTGAACTCCAGGTTTCTATGCCGCATATCGGTATAAGATTTCTGGCGGCTTTGAGTTGTCAGCAGACGTTCTCTGATAAGCTTTACCTTCTCTTTTGACTTATGAATTATATTTGGCCCAATTAACCATGACTCTCCAACCTCGAACCAACCAACTGGGGACCTGCATTTCCGCTCGTATAAAACCTCATAAGGCGCCATCTGGATTGTCGAGTGATAACTGTTATTGTAAGCAAACTCAATAAGCGGTAAGTGTTCATCCCAGCTGCCCCCCAAATCTAGCACACACGCCCGTAACATATCCTCGAGCGTCTGAATTGTAAGTTCTGCTTGCCCATCTGTCTGAGGATGGAATGTCGTACTCAGATTAACCTGCATTCCCAAACCTCTCTAGAAAGACTGCCAGAACCTAGCTATAAATTGTTCTCCCCTGTCAGAAATGATAGATACTGGGACGCCATGTAATCTGACTACCTCCCTAATATAAAGCTCGACATAATCTTCAGCTGAAAAAGTAGCCCTTACTAGTAGGAAGTGAGATGATTTTGTAAATCTGTCAACAATCACCCAGATGGAATCAAATTTACTCCTGGTATGAGGTAACCCTGTCACAAAATCCATGTTAATTGCATCCCATTTCCACATAGGCACTTCTATCTCCTGTGTCATTCCGCCGAGTTTTGATGTTCGTCTTTCACCTGCTGGCAATTAGGACATTGAGCAACAAATTCTTCTATCTCCTTCTTCATTCCTGGCCACCAGTAAATCTCTTTTATATCATGATACATCTTTGTTGAAGCCGGATGAAGAGAGTAACGGGAATAATGCACCTCGACCATAATTTATTAGTGAAGTCCTACCGTGTCCGAAATACAGAGGCGGTCCCTGTATCTCAAAACTCGATCTTCGGTTACCTAGAAATCTGTTACTTCCCCTTGAAGAACCTTATCTCTGAGCTGAACCAAGTGAGGGTCTTCGTACTGCCATTCTTTCACTTCTACAAGTAATGACGATATTGTCGTATTTTGAATTACTGCTCCACTGTCTCCCGAACACTATATGGACGACCAAACTGACTTACTAATGCAATTCTCGGGCGAATTCCCATTGTTCTAGTTCAGGTGTACTAGACTCCCCATGGATTTACGGCTGAGGGCATCTGCTAAAACATTGGCTTTCCCTGGGTAATACAAAATATTCACATCATAGTCTTTCAACAGCTCTAACCAGCGAAGTTGCCGTAGATTCAACTCTTTCTGTATAAAAATGTACTGGACGCTTTTATGATCAGTGAAAATATCCACATGAACACCATACAGATAGTGCCTCCATATTTTCAAGGCATGAATAACTGCGGCTAATTCCAGGTCATGGGTGGGGTAGTTTTTTTCATGCTTCTTTAGCTGCCTGGAAGCGTAAGCAATTACTTTACCATGTTGCATCAGAACACACCCTAACCCGATGCCTGAAGTATTGTAGTACACTGTATAACCCTCTGATCCTTCTTGGAAGGATAATATTGGTGCTGAAATCAATCTGTTTTCCAACACCTAAAAGCACTGTTCACATGCTTCAGTCAAGTGAAATTAGTTGCTTTCTGAGTTAACTTGGTCAAAGGCGCTGCTGAAGTGGAAAATCCTTCCACGAACCTTCTGTAATACCAAGCTAACCCTAGGAAACTACATACCTCGATCAGAGTGGTAGGTCTAGGCCATGTTTTCACTGCCTCAATTTTCTACTAGTCTACCTAAATGCCAGCATCTGACTCAATGTGGCCCAAAAAGGCTACTGAATTTAGCCAAATTTCACATTTAAAAAACTTCGCATACAACTGGTGATTCTTGATGGTTAGGTGCACTGTTTGCAGGTGATCCCGGTGATCTGCCTCTGGGTGGGAATATACCAGAATATAATCAATAAATACTATCAAAAATAGGTCCAGATATGGCCAAAAGATGCTTTTCATCAAGTCCATGAATACTGCTGAAGCATTTGTCAGTCCAAAGGACATGAATAGAAATTCAAAGAGGCCATACCTGGTCCTGAAAGCAGTTTTTGGAATATCCCTCTCACGAACCCGAACCTAATGGTACCCTGACCTTAAGTCAATTTTTGAGAAATACCTTGCCCCCTGCAACTGGTCAAAAAAGTCGTCTATTCTGGGATGCGGGTACTTATTCTTGATAGTGACTTTATTCAGCTATCAGTAGTATATACACATACGGAGGGAGCTATCATTCTTTCTCTCAAATATAATTGGTGCTCCCCATGGTGAAGTACTTGGCCTGATGAAGCCCATATCTAACAGATCTTTCAATTGTTCCTTCAACTCTCTAAGCTCAGTAGGAGCCATTCGGTACGAAGGAATAGATATGGACCTACTGATTGTGAGCTCTCGCTAGGTCCTAATTGCCCCCAACAACCAAATACACTCCCCTGCTGCTGCTGTGGGGGTGTGGGTCTTGGTGGTCTGCCTAAAAATCATGGCTTGGATCACCTTGGGACTCCACCTGCATGTCACTAGGTCTGTCCTGGCGGCGCTGCTCCTGATCTGCCTGATGAGCCCGCAAGTGTACGGGTCGTGCAAGTAATATAGTGGCTCTTTTTAAGAACCGGAATGTCGAACCCACAGGGACTGGACCCATTCCTCTA
>JACEIK010005765.1:0-15431 GCA_018107945.1 Datura stramonium
ACTTACAAAATTGAACAACTAAATTTAGTTAAATTAAAATTATATAATTTAGTTACATTTTATTGTTATTAGATGCAAACACGTATATATTGATATGTTACCTGATACATTTTTATAAGGAAAAATGGTCAAATTTATTCCTTTACTTTAGTTTAATAGCTATTTTACCCTCTGTTATATAACGAAACTATATTTGCCCCACCGTCATCAAACTTGTTACACCCCGTATAATTTGAGAAATAAATTTGTACTTTCGAGGTAGGACTAAGAGTACTTAATAGGCTAAGAAAGAAGTATTATGAGGTATTTGAGTCACTTTATGATCATATTTAAGATTGGACATCGATCAAGTTGTAGAGCAAAATTCGGCAAGAGTCATCGTAAATCTCTTTCTTGAAATTCTTTAAAATTGGGTCAAATGTCTTGAAACTTTTCTCTCAATCTATAAGGATTTAGGGGCCTATGACCTATCAATTAAAGTTTTATGTGTCTAGTTTTCAAACCATTAAACCATTCGCCAATCCGACTTCAGAATAGAGAGATATTCACGTTTTCACGGCCGCGTAAGTAGGCACGTCAAAGTGGACCAAGGTCGTGGAAGGCTATATAAAGTCCCTTTGGTCGGTGGATTGCTATCTTATTTCATTTTGAAAATTTCACGAAGGAAATACTCTCTCAAGGCCTTTCCATGGTGTCATAGGGGTTTGGAGGCTAGGAAGCTAAATTCAAGTGAATTTTGGCGTCGGGAATCTAGAATTCATCATATAACTCATGTAGCAGCGTTGTTTTCAAGTTTTCTTGTGGATGTTTCGTGGAGTTTCTTGGTAAGCTTTCTTCCATGTTGATTCTTAATGTTCTAAGGTTGGTTTTGAAGTTGTTGGTGATGGTAGGTTGTCGCCTTAGCTTTCTCACTGTCGAATTCTTAGGAACTAGCCGATAAATGTTGTTTCATGTTGTTTCTCTTGTCGGGTTCCTATAGAAGCTTGTTGCTGGTTGTTTAAATTGCTCTTAGGCAGTATTTTGGTGAGCTTAAGGAGTGAAAGTTTGATTGTCTTGCATTCTTTGGATTCCAAGGTATGGTTAGTCATTTCTTCCCTTTTTCGGCATGATTTTCATAAGTTTTGAACTAGTATTGTTGTCGTGAATATGGGCTACTTAATGGTGTATTGAGAACGTGTTGGTATATTATTGTTTGAGCTACTAGTTATGTATTATATGTGTGTGTGTGTTATCGTAAGATTGGGCTAGACTCGTGTATCGGTTGGCACGTCGTCGAGTTAAACAACCCTTAGAATCGATTTATCTCAAGTGTTGGTTGACATCAGTTGTAAATCGGTTGGGGGCTGCCTAAGACCTTTATATGTGAATTTTGTGATTATGTGATTATGTGTGTGTGTGTTGAGACCCTTGGAATTCGTGGATACCCAATACTGAGAGTAGGTCCCGCTCCGGGGTTGAGTCCAAGGGATAGAATAATTGGCCTACGGTTGAATTGAGTTTGCCTCCCATAGGGCCGTTCTGAGATATGCAAGCCCTCTTGGGAGGTACATGCCTCCGTAGCATCGTATACATCTGTCTTGAGCCTTCTTGGGATCGCAATTGGTTCTCCCGGATGGAATGAGCTCTGCTAACTGTGCATAGACGAGAGAGGGTCTGACAGTACTTGAGTGTTGATATTATTTGATGTGATTATCCTTTCATTATTGATTGACACTATGTGATGGTTTGAGGTCGACCATATGCCCTAGGTAAATGGGTTGTCGGGTGGATTTCTGATCTTATCATTCTATGTCTTGTTAGCTGTTTATCAACTTTGGACTCTTATCTTATTATCGCCTTTCATACTCAGTACATGGTGTACTGATGTCTTATTCGTGGTGTTGCATTCATGCCTGCAGGTCTTGATCGTCAGGTTGATCGAGGTCCCTGTGCTCGAGATGAGTTCCAGTTGACGTCAGTACGCTCCAATTTGTTCGAAGATGCCCTTTTGATTTTTGAGTACATATTGGATAGGTCGGGGCCCTGTCCCGATCAGTATGAACTTGTTAACTCATTAGAGGCTCGTAGACATGACCTGATGGATTGAAACATGGTGGTTACCCTTGTATGTCTTTTGGTTTGTTGGCAGGCCTAGTTGACATTGTTTATTGTTGTTTTGTTGCCTATATCCTTTATACACGTCTTGTGGGATGTTGAGTTATCGAACCTTAACGGTTGTGGTCTATGTTTTATATTTGGTCTTTGTGTATGCTCGTATCAGGAGTGGCACCAGGTGTCAGTCACGTCTTCTCAGGTTGGGGTGTACAAAACTATGCACTTCTACCCTTTATTTAGCGAAAATCTGACAACAAGATTAATGGTGATGAGAGGTTGCTTAGTTTTAAGAGAGAAATAATATAATGTTATGCAAAGTTAAGATGTGAAAAAGCTACTATAAATAAGGAAAATACATGAAAGAGGAGATACTCCTTCTTATTAGTAACTACAAGTATGCTTGTTCTTTCTAAATCTAATGAGCATTGGAAGTAATGTAAATTAAGTTTGAATTATGTCATAATCAATTAGCCTCCTAACATTAGTATTTGAATTAGTGTATTGGGAGTCTCCTTATCGAAGCATGTGTAGTTATTGGTTGTAGAGATATTTTAGAAATAGAAAATTTTAGAGTAACTTTAACTATGAAGGAGTAAAATGAGGTTAATATAGTGATAGACTTGAATTACATGCTAATGAGTATAGCAAAAAAATTGTATTGTGTTATCTCTTGATGGGTTTGCTTGTGGTTGATTATTGTGATAAGGAGAAATAGTGTTCTTGAGATAACTCTAGTTACAAAGAAAATTCTAACAATTTTTTTTGGCAATCTTGGGGGTCAGTTACATTTTAGGCTATGATACACACTCAAGGATAAATGTTTCAAAGTGGGAGATAATGTAACACTCCATAAATTGAGGTTAGGTTTGAACTCATTTTATTCTTTGGGTTAGACTCCAATTGTAATAAATTTTTTAGTATACTAGTGTAAAAATTGATATTTGAGTTTGTACTAAGTGTTCAAATATTGGAGTTGAAAAGATTTAAAGAGAATCTAAATTTGACTTAAAGTGTGAACAGAAGTTTGCGAATTTAGCTGGACAGTTTTTAAGATCTGGCTTCAAATGAGTATAATTCAAAATTGGTAAGGAATCTGAGAAAACCTAGAATACAAAAGTTATATACTTTTGAAATACCTTTTCTAACGTAATAAAAGTTGGGTCAAACAAAGTTTTATACATCAAGTTATGATCATTTAACTGAACCTGTAAAATAAAATTTTCAATTCGCGTAGGATCTGATTATAAAGCCCAAGCTTTTGTGATAACTTGTAAATATATCTTAAAAATGTCTTATATGAGGATTTTTTAAACCAGAGGCTGCTCCCCAATCTCTAAGGTGAGTGTTTTACCAGAAAATCACTATAACCTTATCGTTAGCCCTTCTAGACACATGCGGTGCACGTGTTTCACATATTTAATTCATGATGACCTATTGTTTAAGTATAGTAATTCGGAACTTATCGAACACCTTAAGGTTTTTGAGGTTTCGCTGAAAAATACTAAGGAAAGGGATCTAAACGAAGACGAAGCGTGGTGAAAGAAATTTGGGTCGATTTAGCCATCTGATGTTATAACAGTGAAAGCACATAAACACAAGGGAAGATTTGTTGGTTTCCGGAAGATTGGTAGTTGTGTTTTTCCTCATGACAATGACTAATTTTAGTGATCAATTGTTCAATTTTCAGGATCTCTTGTTTGAGAAAATGAGGCTTATTTATTTGGGTGGGCGGTTAGAAATTTGGGTCCATTTTGGTTAAGTTGAATTGGGTTGGGCGGGTTATATTGTGGGTTTATGAGTTTTACTTTTAAAAACGGAGAATTTATTGTGATTTGGGGATTTTCGTTAAATGACGGGTAGAAGTGAATAGTTTGATGATGGCGGGCGTAAATATAGACTCATAGTATAACGGAAGGTAACATTAATTATTAAACTAAAGTAGAGGGATAAATTTGACCCTTTTCCCCTTTTATAAACATCATGTTTATATGTTCACTTTGATGTTTGGTTATGAATTCAACTGTTTGTTTTATATATCCACTACGTATGATTATAATGTACTACTTATGATTCTATAATAAAAAAAACTTTAGCGCAAATCTCTAAAATATAATATATTGAAAACTTTTTTTTCTTTCATATATCTCTTACTAACTTCAGCAAATTTAAGACATTAAATATTAACATTTTGAACAACTTCAAGCAAAATGATGAGGCTTGACATATAAGAAGATTAAAAGTTAATATTTCATACTTCTTTATAAATACATCAGTTTAATTTGAACTTTGAACTGTGCTTGTGTTAATAATTTAAAAAAAATAATAATTTAGGTATGGTCAAATCTCACAGCCTCTATTATAGATAGATGGACAGGAAGAGTTTTTAATTTTATGTGCATTTATTTTTGACAAAATTATTATTGTGATACTTAATATACCCGGTGACTCGTTGATGTGAATAATTTTTACATCTTCACACATCTTTACTTGATGAAATATGTTTTGATTTAAGATTTCAAACCTCACATTTTAAAAGACTTATTTTTACTTATTGTTGATCACACGGTAATGAAAAAAATTGCTCATACTAACGATGTATAAATTTAAACTCATAAAAAAATAACATTAAAAAATATACGTTTTTATAAATATTTTTTCAGTATCAAGCTTTTTAGTAAAATCTGACTCTCTAAAAAAATATATTTTTATGAATACCCATATATATAAAGTATTTTTAAAGAAGAAGAAGTGAACTACTTGAAAAGTTTACAGTTTTCTTTTTAGTATTTTTTCTAATAGTGAGTGATAAACATATTCTAGATTTATAAATCATATTTATATAACTTAATGAAGAATTTAATAGAGCAGTTAAGATAATTTAGTACCAATTAAACGAGATCGATGAAAATATCAAAAGTTTTTCGCCTTGCAAGGAAAAATCTATAAACCTTCTTTCATCGAGTAATATGAGAAATTTGTATAGGTGAAATTAATATGATAATATAGATTAAATTTATTTTTAAGTGTAAATTGTATTGTCCTTTATTCACATATTTAATACATAAAAAGATATCAAAATGAAAATAGGGATGTTTGATGTGGAAGTTGAAAATGTGCAAATAATTAAAACCTATAGCCTCTTAATTATGTGTCGATTTAGTATAGTAAATTAAGATTTTAATAAATATTCGCTGTTTATTTTAATTGTTAGGATAAGATTTGCGCACCTATTAAGAAAAATTTATAGGGATGATAATTTGACTAATATAATTCTATTAATTTTTTGAAAACATACAATAACAATTCTTTTCATATTTTAGAATGACTTTAAGTACTAAGAGTATGATTGAAAAAATATGATCAATTATTTCTTGAATTTTAAAACTATCAAGTATTGTAAAATAATTATTTTAATATATTTAACAATTAAAATGAAATTAATTTTTTTTTTTTCGTAATTTAATTTTTAAAAAACAAAAAAAACCAAAATAAATAAAAATATTTTTAAATCAATAATTAGCTAAAAGGGAAGAAATGAGTATAATGAAATGGGCAAAAACTAGAGGGAATCGAGGAGGGCAATGAGAGGAAAACTGTTTTGCTTACAAACCACTTCCAACCAGCGACAATGCCGCTTTAACTTTCTTCCCAGCTCTCTCTCTTTCTCAATTTAGCTCTCTCCAAAGAAAAAAGAAAATTGAAAAAGTTTTAATTCTTCATTTTTTAAATTTCATATTTTATTATAATTTTATCTGTACATAACGATCTTGTAAACCTTCAATCTTCTTGTCTTCTATTGTATATATATATTATATATACATATATATATTTATATGTATGTATAGAATCACCTTGTTTTGTTAATCGGATTACTGTATCTCTGCAGCACAAAGATTTGGTGGTAAGCCTATTTTTTCTTGCGTTTTGATTTGGTGTTCGTAGATATTACTTATCTTGCAGTTTTATTCTTTGTTCTTTTTCAGATGGGGTTGGTTAAATCAATTTATAAATATGTACTTGAATTGGGTTTTAGTTTTGGTGCATCAAATCTATGTGGGTCCTTGTATGTATAGAATCACCTTGTTTTGTTAATCGGATTACTGTATCTCTGCAGCACAAAGATTTGGTGGTAAGCCTATTTTTTCTTGCGTTTTGATTTGGTGTTCGTAGATATTACTTATCTTGCAGTTTTATTCTTTGTTCTTTTTCAGATGGGGTTGGTTAAATCAATTTATAAATATGTACTTGAATTGGGTTTTAGTTTTGGTGCATCAAATCTATGTGGGTCCTCCCCAAGAACTCTGAATTTACAAGATTCTTCCCTTTTTACAATATCTTTGTTTTTGTTTGAGGAAAATCTTGATCCTGGTCAAAAACTATATCAGTTAAGAAAATTATTCATTTTTCCTGGCCTGTAACAAGTTCTCTCTATTTCAATTTCCTTTTTTTTTTGTTGTTAGAGGTTGTACTTTTGATGGTGGGGACATGATATATTGATTTCTTTGAGAACCCATAAAAAGTATTGATATTGTGGAAAAACAGATGACTTTGGAATGTTCTGCATTTGACTGATGCCCTCATGTCTTCTTATCCATGTCAATTTACTATGACTTTCGTAGGTTTTTGATTTTGGGGTTATGAGTAGAGTCAGTTTACAATGAGTCTTTGGTTCAAGAGCTCCTAATGTATCACCTCTTAAGCTGAGCAAGAGTAGATGGATTCAGCAAGAAGTTGGTTCCAGAAGTTTCAACCACGAGATCGCTTAAGGTCATCAACCAAGAAGAAAGATTCAATGGGTAGTGGAAGAGAAGGAAGAGAAGACCCCCAGCCAATGTCAGCTGAAGAGGCCTCCAATGTAACGAAGCAGAGGGTCGCCGCAGCAAAGCAATACATTGAGAATCATTACAAAGAGCAGATGAGAAATTTGCAGGAGAGAAAGGAGCGGTATGTCATGCTTGCTACTCTTATAATCTTCTTATGAGTTATCTCTAGTTCCTAAACTTACTTCATCATGCAATATCACTTATCTTCTTTGTTCCATACTTTGATTTGGTTATACATTCTCCTAAAACCTAAGAGGCATTTTGTTGGTATCATGAGTTAAAATTTACATTTTTTGGTAATAATTAATAGGTTTGTATTTCCCTGCAAGAATTAAGCAATGTAAGGTGAAAAAGGAAAACACGGGAATAATATTATCCAGGCATGTGGTTGTGAATTTTCTCATTTTCCACATTGCAATGAAGGGCGTATATTTTAAAAGTTGAATGGAATGAGCTCTTTCTTCATCTTTATTAAAACTTATTCGAGGAATTATCTAAAATAAACTTGGTTGTTAGTAAATGTTCAAATTTGTTTTCTACTGGATAAAACCCTGTTATTTCCTTATCCAAGTTTGTTTTGCTTCAAATAACTCACTTTTATTTGCTTTCTATGCTTGTAACTGTACACAATTAATAACTATAAAACATGGGCATCATTGTTGTCCTATACTATATTCAGTATATTGCATATATGTTGATTTTCTCTCATCATACACAATAAGGCATGTTATGGCCTAAGTTGCACGGACTCTTCTCTTTCGGTGCTGTACCTATGTTGACACCATATGGGTGTGGGGTGTGGATGTGGGATCCATACCAAATATAGTACTTTGACAAAAAACAATAGAGAAATTTGAGACAGATACAATGATTTATAAAATCAAATCAAAAGCTAGGGTGAAATATAATTTAGGCATATGCTTTTTATCGTTAAAAGACATATGTATTAAAAAGTCCGCAACCTTAAACATATCTACAGGTCAACACTTAACATTAGTGTTGAATGTGCAGTGAACTCAGGAAATCTATCATGTCCTCTATATCATTTGCAATAGTCATGTTGCACACACACAAAAAAACAATAAGGAGATGCATTTGTACTTTATACTCCCTTTTTCCCAAAATAAATGTCGTTTTAAACCATTTCATGCCCATTAAGAAAAAAAATAAATGTAAGGAATAGGTAGTTCTTTAATACAAGGGTATAGTGGGAAATAATTACTATTTTTGCTCTAAAAAATTCGTGCATTTATTTTCTTCCAAATAGTCCACCATAATTTATGCATATTCTTATAACTTACTTTTAGATATTTGATTTATTTTTAGTCGAGTTTCTACGCCCCTACCCATACTTCGATCCATACCCCCGAATCTTAAAATTTAGATCATGAAGGATCTGACCTCTAGCTCCACACCCGTATCGGACACTTGCACCCCAGTCTAAGGAACTTAGTTGATGACAAAAATTATCTGCTTTTCTTTTTATATGAAGAAATTGTCCAGTCACATAGGAGTGGCAAAAGTTATTCATATGCTCTCGCCTCCAGCTTATGTCTGCTATTATCCTCTTGTGACCTTTCTCCTCCCTATTTGATGAGAAGATTAACGTATCTTTTCAAATGGTTGATACTCCTATTACCCCATCTATTTTCAGCTTGGAGTTGGTTTGCATAATAATTAAAAAAAATAATGTCATGAATTGTGATATAGGCTAGGTTTGATCACAGCACACTTGTGGGTCAGAAACGAGAAATGCAGGTTCCTTTCCTTACGTTATCCTCGGTCACTTAGACTTCCTTATAAGATTATCAATTCTCGGTCAGTTACCAGATTTTAAAATCTGAGAAGATTTAAAGGCATTTACCTTCCTGCATCAGGAACAAACATAAATAAAGTACATTTTAAACACTTTCCAAATGTTTACATTCAAATTCCTAAAGGTGTTTCTAATGGAAAAGTGTGCTAAGGTAAAACTATGTGCTGTTTGTAAGGCATCTTGTATAACTGAAATATTGGAAACTAGTCAAACTTACTTTTATGATTGTGCCGATAAATTGGCCAACTTCAACTGCATGAAAGAGACCTCAGGAAATAAGTAGGATTGCCTGTAATATTGCATCATTCCAAATGTTAATACTTTCATTCATTCATTTTAGATGATGTGCATGGTCTTTCCTGGTTAGCTGTTAAATTCATTCATTCATTAATTTTGGAAGATGGTGCATGGTCGTGCTCATTAGCCTGATTTGGCTGAGTTATCATACTACATAAAGAAGAACACCCTTTTCCTTTTTTCCCTGCATAAGAATTGCATAGTCATGATATTTCTGAATTATCCGCCCTGTGAAGTGCTTTGAAATATAGGCTTTTCCTTTTTATATTTGGTCACCAGTCGAAGTATACTGGAAAAGAAGCTTGCAGATGCTGATGTCTCAGAGGAAGATCAAAATAATCTACTGAAATTTCATGAAAAGAAGGAAACTGAATACATGCGTCTGCAAAGGCACAAAATGGGAGCTGATGATTTTGAGTTATTAACAATGATTGGAAAAGGTGCATTTGGAGAGGTAATATCTCTATTGAAAAATCTAATTGCTTGTTAACATCTTTGTTTGTTTCTTCTACGATTTTGTTCTAATATTTATACAATCTTAACTACAGTTTTTCATTTTGCCTTGGTCTGAATGTGGATGGTGAAACATCTCACATAAAGTAGTAAATTTTACTGCTTTATTTGCCCTTGATTTCTGGATAATGTAGATGCCGAAGTGTCATGACCTAAACAAGGGGGAAATGACCAGCACCTGACAAGTGCGGGATCACCAAGCGAACCCTTTCTCCCGTTGTATCGACTAAATCTAAAGCATGAGCATCCCATAGAGAGGCTTGAAGCATCACATATCTGAATTAAGCCTTGTGAGGCGTAGTTGAAGTATAATACATATAAACTTACACACAGTGAGTCGATGGCTTCTATAGAATACGTTATATGTAAAAATGGGACATATCATGGCATGTGATATTAATGGAATAAAATGACAAGAAAAGCCACCACAGGCTCGAGCTCATCACTGAAAGTAAGTAGTGCTCATGCTATGTTGTCCCGTTGAATTACAGGACCTTGAAAACCAAGTAGTACTCTAAGCTTCATAAACCTCCCTTTAAAAAGTGGGCGAGAATGTTAAGAAAACATGCACTTCATTATCAAAATTATATTCCTCAACTGTATCAATAAAAACTCAAAACAATAGTAAGTAGTTGGTAAATCATTTATAAATCAATTTTGAAACCCAATGTTGCTCATAGGCCATAAACAAAATATTTCATAATATTGGGGAGGTTCTATCTAGATATTGACATCATACACCATGCGTATATCATGATGATCGGTCTACCTTCCCCAATTAGCTGAGAACTACACCTACTCGTACTGCCTTATGAGTAGGATAGAGAATGCTAGCAAGATCCAAGAGAAATCCAAATACACCACTAGTTTTAGTGGATAGACACGACCCTTAATCATAATCCCACAGCGGAATGTGTGATTCTTGGGTAACACCAACTGTCACGGGGTGAATAACCACTCAGTCATCTAATGGTTCCTCCCAAAAAATGCTTTTTATCTTTCATATCTCACACACAACCCTCAGGCTTAACCATGAAAATAGCCATCACATGTAAATATCATATCATTTATAACTTGTTTCTTTCCTTATCATGGATTGTAGTTGTAAAACGTATAAAAAATGATCTTACACCCAAGGTATAGCCTAGTGGTTGATGAAGTGGGCTGAATACGATCAAATCCCAACAGGAATAAAAACACTAGGTGATTTCGTCCCATTTGTCCTAACCTTGGTGAAACGAGTTACCTGGTACCTGTTGTTGGTGGGAGGTGACATCATGACAGGTATCATGTGGAATTAGTCGAGGTGTGCGCAAGTTGGCCCGAACACCACAATTATAAAAAGAACGTATAAAAATGATCGTACGTATCAGTTGAATCAAGTAGAGGCCATAAAATTCTTAAACACGGTGACACTTGCACAAGCTCATACCCACATGCACGAGAGCATAAAATAACGTTTAGAAAATTCTTTTAATGCACTTAGAGCATAAAATAAAATTAGAAACTTGGGGATCAATCCTGCACTGATCAAGTAATATTTTCCTGTGGTTGCATCATATAATCACATTAAAATATAAATCTATTAAAATATTAATGTTTCTATGATTTTACTTGAAAAAAGAAAAGAAAATTCTAAATAAGGAAAGGAGAGATTACTTACTGATTGGGGTAGGCTTCTTAGGCAACTTGAATCAAGTCTAGATTTGTGTTGTTGGGATACAAGCATGAGAAGCTGATATATATAGACGTTAAATGACGGTGTAGCTACATTACTGTTGGACCAACTCTTTAAGGCGGCAATAAGTAGATAATTGAGTCCTTAGCTACTAAGTATAAGGGCTTCTTGAACTCTTTTGAAGTGAATTTGGCCGGTTGTAAGGTTCAGTCAAATATTTGGTGAGCTGCGTATTAGCTCTAATGGAGGGGTGCTATAGTTAGGGAGGTACTACTATATCAATAAGTGAATCGTGCAGGATTTGATCACTTTTTTTTTTTGATAACCTGGTTGATTACTTTTTATTTTATTTTATTTTATTTTATAACCGAGTTGATTACTTAGCCTAGGACCTAATAATTATGAATGTCAAAATGGTTGGCTAAGTTTTTTTTAGTGGCGGTAGAAACTATCTTGATAAGGGTAGATTTAAAATCATTTATAAAGTATTAGATTCTAGAGTTTTTTATTAACTTTTCCAAGCGACTAATCTCCTGAGTGTTTCTACCATATCAGATTGTAAAACTTAATGTATGTATACATATATTTGGAGAGTAAAATGTCTAAGAACATATTATATCAAATTCTCTCTATCAATATAATCTTAGAGTAGCGCATATATCATGTCCGTATTTTCTAGTTAAAAACTTATATCATACTTCATGAGAAGACTAAAAATGTCATTCCCACATTAACTAAATTTGGGTCCCTGAACATCAGCACGTTATTTCGAACTGTCAACTGTCAAGTTCCTTTTTTCTTCTTTGTAGATGAACTCCGGAGAAAATTAAGGCTTCAATATGGATATTCATTATAATGTTATTTGTATGTTGTAGTTTATAGTAATAATGTGTTGTAGTCATGTCTATACTCATCAAAGGGTACTACATGCAACCATGAATACGACCAACAACACTATGAGTATGTGCCTTTAAATAGGTTGAAATTGAGGAGCTATTTTAAGAATCATGCACTTAATCAATTTCTGTGTATGGAGGGGGTCTCTGTTAGACCTTATTCAAGACTTCAAGCAATAAGTTGGGATTTTTCCAAATTTTCTTTGGGCTCTGCTTGCCACTGCCTGGGATATGTTTGCCCATCTCTGGTTGATACTCATTTTTCTATCGCAAGAAGTGTTAAACTCGTAATCCTCTTCTTATCTGATGATTTGTTGGTTATGTTTCTCCTATAGTATTAGCTTAGACAATAAGAGATACAGATATTTATTGTAGTTGGGACGAACTTCAGAGTGTCATCTATACAGATAAACTGTTTTGAGGTGGCTGAGAAGAGATAGGGACATTACAATTAGTGATAGAGGGTGATTTTAGGCCTATGCTCCATGGTGCTACTTGAACTGAAATCTAACTAATAGAGTGGCCGGCATCTTTCCCTCACAAGCACTTGCCATTCCATGGGCAAAGAATAGAAACTAAAAGACATCTGAAGCTTCTGTGTGAATCTAATGACCTTCTAATGAGCAATAAGGAATTCTCACCTCGTTCTTTCATGAGGTTCTTCCCCTTAATTAAGGCTTCTTGGATGGATTACTAGGCAACTCCTTATTCTTGTGTAAGCTGAGCTTTTTATTTCTTTTTTCAATTTAATTTATACTTGCGAGTTTTGATGCTTCAGAAAATAATAAGGTGTTGCCTCCTTCGAGAAAAAGATTTTGTAGAGACCCAATAGATACAATTCTCATCCTTTCTCGTGTCAAAACTATAGGTTTCATAAAAAATTCATTGTCAAAGCTTGAAAAGTTGAGTTTTCTGCTGGGTAGTGCTCCGACTCTCCCTCATGAGTCACAAGTTTGTCATGAATCTCCACTAGGTGGTATCTTGCAAGTTACGATATGTCATCATAAAAGCAGGTTGCCCGATGATCTTCTAATGTAGTAGTCGGACTTAAGTGTCTTGTTGAATATGCTGGAGTGCTTGCATTGTACTTTCAAGACACTGTGCTCTAGCAGTTAATTATTTCTGAGCTCGATATCATGAACTGTGGATAAAAATTTCCTTCTCAGAAAGTCTAAAGGATGTAAAAGTTTGTTTTTTCCCCATCACAGGTAAGAGTTTGTAGAGAGAAAACAACGGGTCATGTATATGCGATGAAAAAGCTTAAGAAATCAGAAATGCTTCGTAGAGGACAGGTACATGATTATGAACATTAAATTTCCATAATGGTTCTGCTGCTATATTTACTGGTTCTTAGCTTTTGGATCCTATTAGGTTGAGCATGTAAAAGCTGAAAGGAATCTGCTCGCAGAGGTGGACAGTAATTGCATTGTCAAACTGTATTGTTCTTTCCAAGATGACGACTTTCTTTATCTAATCATGGAATATCTACCTGGTGGTGATATGATGACCCTACTCATGAGGAAGGATACACTAACTGAAGATGAAGCCAGATTTTATGTTGCAGAGACTGTTTTGGCTATAGAATCTATCCATATACATAACTATATACACAGGTGATAACTTCTTTTGATGCCTGGTTGCAATTTGTTATGTTCTATTTCTACATTCATACTGGACCTCTTTAAACATTCTAATCTTGTTTCCCTTACACTTTATTTGCTGCAGAGACATTAAGCCTGATAACCTGCTGCTTGATAGATATGGTCATTTGAGACTCTCAGATTTTGGACTTTGTAAGCCATTAGACTGCAGCACCCTAGAAGTGAAGGATTTCACAGTGGGTGATAGTGCCCATGGAACTTCTCGGAGTGATGGATCTTCAGCGCCAAAACGCACTCAGCAAGAGCAGTTACAACATTGGCAGAAAAACAGGAGGACACTTGTGAGTCTCCTCCCATTTGGGTATCTTTTTGGTTGAATTTCCCTGTTTTATTCTTTCAGTAGACACCGCTTTACCACTTATTGCACTATGTCACACTCTGTAATGTAGATGGAACAATCATTAGAATTGGTACAGGATGACAATTAGTATGTCCCGCATTGGTTGAGGAAATGGGTTGTTGTCTCCTTATATGGTCTTGGGTGATCCTCACCTTTTGAAATAGCTTTTGGGGTTGGGTTAGAACCAAGGTTTATTTTCTTAACATGTTATCAGAGCTGGACCAAACCCTAATCTTGGTTTATCCAATGTTCGGATCCCATGTCATATTGTCCGCGCTCCAAATATCCAATACTAGGCGTGCAGGGGGAGGGGGGGTGTTAGAATGTTCCACATTGATTGAGGGATGGTTTTGGACAATCTAACCATGAGTTAGTTTAGAGGTTTGAGTATATATTTTCTACACAATGACCATAATGCTTACCACTTAACCTGAAGTAGCAAATTCGTGGTTTTGTGGATCATTTAGAGTTGATTTTGTGTGGTTGAGGAAGCAGTCTTCTTAAGAACCATCACTTTGTCGGCTTAAAGCGGTGAAGATATACGAAACGACTATTATCGCTTCATAGGTGCACCTCAAATAATGGTGCTCAAAGTGATTCTAACAGAATCAACCTCTACACAATGACCATAATGCTTACCACTTAACCTGAAGTAGCAAAATTCACGTGGTTTTGTGGATCATTTTAGAGTTGATTTTGTGTGGTTGAGGAAGCAGTCTTCTTAAGAACCATCACTTTGTCGCTTAAAGCGATGAAGATATGCGAAACGAGCTATTATCGCTTCATAGGTGCACCTCAAATAATGGTGCACAAAGTGATTCCAACAAGAATCAACCATTTCTTTGAATTTCAACTCTGAGGAGTTGGATCAATACAACATTATTGTATATTAGATGCTAAAATTAGTTATTTTACTTGTACTTTAATTTTTATCATACTAAATTCATATATATTTGATATTTTTTTGGCCAAATACACATGTGGCCCCTTAAACTTGTCAAGATTCTCCATTTAGACACCTCAACTAGAAGTGTTACGTATTGAACACTTAATATATACTCAAAGTGTATCTTTTGGAAACATTGCTGACATGGCATAGTGAATGTAGAGTACTCATTCAAGGCGAGAGGCTTATTGTTTTTTTTAATTTTTTTTCTCTCTTTCCTTGATTTTTCTCTTGTCAGCACCTCCTCCGCCATTTCCCCCACACTGGCACAACCACCTCATTCACCTCTTGAAGAGGTCCTCTTCCTTCATTTTCCCTGCTATGCCCAGAAAAAAATTGATTAAAGCAACATCTATGCTGATGTGTG
>JACEIK010005765.1:25873-57133 GCA_018107945.1 Datura stramonium
CTACTAAATACATGCTTTTCTATATAAACACAATCGTGTTAGCTAATTTTTTATTTAATTTTCGTTATTGTCATGATCCAATTGGCCGTACTAACCCCCCCGTGAGCGAACCAGCGTTTTCCAACTATTTTTTCCAAAACCATCGACATTTTAAAGAAATAAGACACATTATGAAATTAATTAATGGAACATCAATATAAACAAAGAAACCAAAAATAATCCGCTATAAAACACTCCCAGAACTTGATTGTCATTGTACACGAGGACATCTACCTAACATTTGTCTAAAAGTAATTCAGAAAAAAGAAGAACAAGAAAACAATCAATGTCTGTACAAGAGACATCTTCTGCGGAGGAGTAGAACAACACATCTTGTGCTGCTCACCTTTCTATTTTAATCTGCTACTGCTCTAGAGGTGAGGTCAAGATGAGCTTTCAGAATCGATATCTGCACTCAGAAAAGAAGTGCAGGAGTAGCGTTAGTACAAAACACGGTACTAGTAGGCATCATCTGCCAACCTTAAATAATAACATACATATATACAAAACGACAATATGCGATTACCTCAGAACACCAGTTCAATGAACAATACTCATTCAGAAGTTAAATCTGCTCAGGGTGCTAGCCGACCTGCTCACCGGATTAGGCCTCGCTGCAGCGGTCACTTGACCGCTGTCACGGTCTCGTCGCAACGAAATTTTATTCCGCTGCAGTGGTACTGCCATGGAAGTAACTCAACTTAGTTGCACACCCACCATTCTATTTCTTTTCAACAGTGGTACTGCCATGGCAATAACTCGACTTAGCTGCACACCCACCATTCTGTTAACTCTTTTCAGCACACTAGTTATTATGATCATCCACACTATTCACAGTCATCAATAAATAATTGACACATCATAACCACAAGGAATACAAAATGAATCATTCATGAAGGATTTCACAACTCATCACGAGTCCTCATTTAACTACTCCTAACAATCAAATCATTACAACACCTCAACAATTCAAATGAGCAAAACGCATGACTATAGGTTCAGTTCAACCAGGTCCTCATATTTTCAGTCTGATCTTACTTTTTACATTCAATCAAATAATACAATGAATGGTGATATGTCGGGCACACGCCTCCGTCACATCACCATAAACACTCAATCACTGAATATCGATGTACACACATGCTAGAGGGTCTTATTTCTACCCTTCTAGTCATGACTTGCAAGGGACTCCAGAAATTTATGTATCGATCAGCGTGATACCCGCTCCCACTCATCTACTCATCTGGATGCTCTCCTCGGACACGAGCCACTCAACCATCATTGCTTGCCTGGATGCTCCCCTCAAGTACGAGCCACTCATCTCAGGACATTCATAGTATCCACCTCCATTCACACATATCAGTGTTTACCACAAAGTCAGTTCATGAACCTAAAAAGGTCTTATCTTATCTCCCTTAACTCGATTACTCACATAATTCATGAATCACGTGTCAAACAATACAAACGAGGATAAACAACCTCTTCGCATCAAACTTCCACATCACATAAATAATGATTTGATAGCTAATCGTTCATTAATAGAATTCAACAAAAGACTACATCAACAATCAATGTTCGGAGACCAACACACACAATATCATTCCACACACATGTACACTATTATCCAAAGTCTAACTCCTGTTAAACTATAACCTATCTCGATTTGGAGGATTCAAATTTCAATTACTTCGCTGGAGTCTTGTCTTTCCTCAACGCATTCGAACATTCAAAGTCTAAAAACAAGAGAGAACAATTCAATAGCTGTTTTCAAACTAAAGGGTTTTGAGAATTCAAAACCCACCCCATTCTACCTTTATCATAGTCCACCTTGTTACCCAAAACTTTAACTCTTTAAAATTAATCCCACAATAACCATTCCTACATGGTTTATGAAAGTTCTACTCCCGCAAACACTTTTTAAGGTAGTCTTTTTTTTAAGGGTGAAGATCCCAATTTCACATAATTCTAGGTCTCAACTTTTACATGGTCAAAGTTCTACAAGGACTTTCACCTTAAGGAGTATTAATTACTCCCTTCTAAACCTAGGAACCAACATCCATTAGTTCCCCATTATTCAACCCTAATTTCACCATTTTAGGGTTCTTCAATTAAGAATTCCACCATCAGAGGTCCCCCCGTAACACCCCATACTTTTCGGCTATGGTTGAGACTATTAGACGTGTGAACTAGATTCTAAATGAGTGAACATGGTATACTTAGGTGTAAGGGTCAATTATTTATTGTGGAAAGTACATTGTATATAAATTAAGACCTTAAAGAAACTCTAGAGCAAAGTTGGGTTGAAAGCTCCCACCGATGAAGCTTTTCAGAAAATCTGGTGTAAGGTCCAACTTCAGACAATCATATCTCTCAATTTACAAAGTACTTTTGAGTGTTATTCACATAAAACTAAAGATCTATGAATCTAGTTTCTAATGCATTTGAGCATGCCTAAACCGGAGTTCGGAGTAAAACGTTATGGGCGTTTTACTGAAGCACTGTCAAGCTATTGCGAATCGCAGAACAAAACGTGGCCAGCGCCTTGGGAAACGCGGGCCGCGAATTGGACGCGAAACAAAACAATGACCGGTCAGTAGAAGGGTAAAAAATATGGACCAAACCACAGTTAGCGCCTTGGGAAGCACGACTCATGGATCGACCACGAAATGCATATTTTTTTTCCATAAAACATGATTTCTTACCCAATTTAAAAATGCAATTTTGGACTCACTTCCTTTTTTTTCCGCCTCAACTCAACTCCAAAAGCCCCAAAAGCTCTCCAAAACCCTCCTAAGGCTAGGTAAGCATTCTCCAACCTATTGCAACATAAATTCATGAATTTCTTCATGATTCTAACATCAAAATCATCTCTCTGCTCTAGCAAGGTCAAGAACACCTTCTGCGTGGTGGGGCTTGGAATCTTGAGCACTTCTCCTTTATTTAAGATAAGTAAATATTCTAAAATCATACATGGGTATTGTTTTATAATCCTTCAAGATATTTTAAGGTCAGGACTCATGGGATGGTGCTAGGAAGCCATGAGTTCATATGATGACCTAGGGTTAAGGTTAGGGGATGGTTTTGGCGTTGAGGATGGAGGTGGTTGGTTTGGATGGACATGTAATTGGTGTGTATTCTATTAAGGGGCTATAGAAAGAGGCGGGCATTAGTACACCCCATCCACATGAGGCTCGAATTGCCTATGCACTTCGTGTGTTCGATGAAATGCCTCTATGACTTGAAATTTTGTCGTTAAGTCATTGATTGTAGTTCCTACCTATATAATTATTGTAGATTGACCTATAGAAGGGATTGTTTCTTCGTGGTGATAGTTTTGAGGCCAAGAATAAGGTATGTAATGCTAACGTTTGTGCGGGAACACTTTGATTCATTCCCCACACCATATTTTCATGAAATTTTCATATAAATATCTTTCTTTTTTTGAATAGTTAAAGTTAAGGTCAAGAACGTTATGTCCATATAAATGAGTTTTAAAAGCTCTTTGAGCTCCTACATATGTATAAGATTATCCTTGACTTCCCATGAGTTCTATTGAAATCACTTTGTTGAAAGGAGTCAAACTCTATTAATTATGATTTTGCTTTTTCCGCAGAAAGGAAAGTTTCTATGTTGTTGTGAAAAATGAATATATGAATTAATAGGCCTTATGATGATAAAATACTAGATTTATATATGATAATGACAAGCTTGATTTCTTATGATGATTTGAAGTAAACCACGTTATGTAATGAAAAGGGAGTAGTATTAATAACCGAGAAGGCTTCATGCCTGAAACTACATATGCCAACGTAGAATTATGGATCATTTACGTTGGTTTGGGCGACTCCTATATGACCCTTGGTATGAGATGTTATGGATCCTTACTAGCACTATGATATGTATGTCTCATACCCCAGCAAGGTATGAGATGACTTAGCTGATCGGGCAGAGATCAGACTCCATGTTTGCATGGTGGTTTATGTCGGTTAAGAAAAGAACCTCCCATAAAGAATTTAATGAATGACTATGAAAACGTGATTTTTTTTTATAAAGGGATGTATTACCGATTTGTTTACATCTTTGATTCCTTTTATGCTATATATATATATTTACTTTTTTCTCGGTTACCCTTTTTATATATATTGCTCAACTATGTTATGTTTCGTTCATCCTTTTTACATACAGTACGATCCTATATACTTATGCCCCTTTGGCCGGGGGTGCTGCATTATTTTATAATGCAGATTCAAGTACTTACGCTGATGATCGAGCTGCTCACTAGGATTCTACTTCATTCAGCTGTTGGTGAGCCCTGCTTGTTTTGGGCTTAGTCCTTTATACAAACTTATTAGATGTTGATTTAGAGGTATGCCAGGTGCTTTGTCCCAGTAAACAGTTAATCCAGTATGTTAGAGGCTTCATAGATTGTTTCTTATGTTATGTAAGCTTATTAAATCTTCTTTTTAAACTGAGTATTTTGACCTTTTAAATTTAAGTTTAACTATTATTTTCACTTATGATTAGATGCATGCTCATGATGTACACCATGTATGCGGTTCGCTCAAGTCAGTAATGGCTTTGAGTGCCGGTCACGCCGAGGCTCTAATTGGGGGCGTGAAAAACTTGATATCAGAGCACTAGGTTCAAGTGTCTTAAGAAGTCTATGAAGCCGTGTCTAGTTGAGTCTTTCTTATAAGTGTGAAGCGCGCCACATTTATAAGTTAGAAGCTACTGGACATATAAGAATGTTACTTTTATTTCCTACTCTAGATCATTCTATAGAGTTGAACTCTAAATGAATATTCTAATGTTCGTATTGTTGCGTTTCTTATAGAAAATTCCTGTTACGAGAAAGACAACCTCAAACCAGAGGGCCAGTGCCGCCAATGAGGCAAACTCCAGTGAACCTCAGGGAGTTCAGAGGAGGTATCGGGGTCGTCTTGCACGCCAGACCACTCGTACTTCTCCACCACTGACAGAGGGTCCTATGGGGAACCCTACCACATATGTGCCACCCCCTAGTATGATAGATGCTGATATGAGGGGAGAAATCTAGATGCTTACCCAATTGGTTGTAGCACAGACTCAACGTCAGGGTACACTATTGCAGAGTATGAGATCTCATCAAAGATCGAATACATCGAGGATTAGAGAATTCCTCAGGATGAATCCACCAGTTTTTACGGGGTCCAAGCCAGAGGAGGATCCCTAGAATTTTATCGATGAGGTGTAGAGAATTTTACGAGTCATGTATGCTACTGAGATAGAGGCAGTGGAATTTTCCTCCTACCAGCTGAAGGATGTAGCTATCACTTGGTATGAACAGTGGGAATTATCCTGAGGGGAAGATGCAGACCCTGCTGTGTGGGATGACTTCATGGACGCCTTTATTGATCACTTCCTACCTATAGAGCTGAGGAAAACCAGAGCAGAGGAGTTTACATCCCTTAGACAAGGCTATATGAGTATGCGAGAGTATAGCCTTAAGTTCACACAACTGTCATGGTATGCTCTGGAGATGGTTTCTACTATGTGGGAAAGGATGCGTCATTTTGTATATGGTTTAGGAACTCACTTGGCCGGTGAATGCACCTCAACCTTGCTGAACAAGGAGATGAATATTTCCAGGTTAATGGCTTATGCTCAAGAAATGGAGGTCCTGAAGAAGAGGATTAGAGAATACAGGGACAATAATCAACACAAGAGGGCCAGGTCAGCTGGCTATAATGATCGTAACACCGGCTAGAACTTCTTTAAGGGGAAATCATCAGACAAGGCCTCATCTACCATAAGTGCACCACCTTCTAGATACAGGAATGTTAAGCAAGGTCAAAATAGTCAAGGCTATAACTCTAGAGCACCAGGCTCTCAATCACAGGGTAGTGTTGCATAGAGTAATTCGCAGCAACTTCCCTGTAATAGATGTGGTAAGAGGCACCCACGAGAGTGTCGCATGGGTATGGATGTATGTTATGGGTGTGGTCTTAGAGGCCATATTTAGAGACATTATCCATCAGCCAGAATGGGGTAACGGTGGAAATGTCGCTTCATCCCAAAATGTAGAAACCACTCAAGTAGCTCCTCCACGTGATTCTCAGGCCCCAGCAGGATGGAGTAATAACAAACCCGGAGGACAAAATCGCCTATATGCTTTATCGGGTCGATAGGATCTAGAGGCATCTCCAGACATTGCAAAAGGTATATTAAATTTTTTTACTTATGATGTTTATGTACTGATGGATCCTGGATCTACATTGTCTTATGTGACCCCTTATGTTGCTAGAAGTTTGGGCTAGAACCTGAACGACTACGTGAACCATTCTCTGTATCCACTCCAGTTGGTGAGTTGGTTGTTTCCAAATGAGTCTACATGGGTTATATGATTACAGTGGGTCAAAGATCCACGACGGCAGATCTGGTCGAATTAGAGATGGTCAATTTCGATGTTATTATGGGGATGGATTGGTTGTCATCTTGTTATGCTACCCTCAATTGTAGGACCAAAGTGGTTACGTTCCAATTTACAAATGAGCCAGCCTTAGCATGGAAGGGTAATGAAGTTATGCCAAAGGGTAGGTTTATTTCCTATCTTAGAGCTAGAAAGCTAATTTCCAAGGGATGCTTGTATCATCTGGTTCATGTGGTGGACACCGACGCTAAAGCACAGACTCTTCAGTCTGTACCTATAGTTAACGAATATCCAAAAGTGTTTCCAGATGAACTTCCACGGATTCCTTCGAATAGGGAGATTCTTTCGGGATTGATGTTTTTCCCGGTACCAAACCTAGATCTATTCCTCCGTATAGAATGGCACCAGAAAAACTAAAAGAATTGAAGTAACAGTTGAAGTACCTACTTGAAAAGGGGTTCATTTGACCCAGCGTCTCACCATGGAGGGAACCAATCTTGTTTGTCCAAAAAAAGGATGGGTAGTTATGTATGTGCATCAACTATCGATAGTTGAACAAGGTAACTATAAAGAATAAATACCCACTTCCAAGGATAGATGATTTGTTTGACCAACTGCAGGGTTCCAAGTGTTTCTCTAAGATTGACCTCCGATCAGGTTATCACCAATTGAAGGTTAGAGAAGAAGATGTTTTGAAAATAGCTTTTAGGGCTCGATACAGACATTTTGAGTTCCTTGTAATGTCTTTTGGGTTGATGAATTCCCCAACTGCTTTTATGGACCTTATGAATAGAGTGTTTAAACTTATCTGAACCTTTTTGTGATTGTCTTTATTGACGACATATTAGTGTACTCCAGGAATGAGGTTGAACATGCAGACCATCTCAGGTTAGTACTGCAGACTCTTTGAGATCATCAACTATATGCAAAGTTTTCAAAGTGCTAATTTTGGTTGAATTCTGTGGAAAGTGCATTGGATGTAAATTAAGACCTTAAGGAAACTCTAAAGCAAAGTTGGGTTGAAAGCGCCATTGATGAAGCTTTTCAGAAAATTCGGTATAAGTTCCAATTTCAAACAATCATATCTCTCAATTTACAAAGTATTTATGAGTTTTCTACCTTTCAAATAAAATATATATGAATCTAGTTTCCAACGTATCCAAGCATGCCTAAAGCGGAGTTCGGAGTAAAAAGTTATGGGTGTTTTACTAAAGCACTCTCCAACTGTTGCAAACCGCAGACCAAAACGTGGCTAGCGCCTTGGGAAACGCGGGCCTCGTATTGGACGCAAAACAAAATAGTGACTGATCAGTAGAAGGATAAAAAACGTGTACTAAACCATAGTTAGCACCTTGGAAAGTGCAGCCCGCGGATTGACCACGAAATGCATATTTTTTTCCGTAAAATATGACTTCTACCCCAATTTAAAAACGCAATTTTAGGCTCACTTCCTTATTTTTTCACCTCAACTCAACTCCAACAGCCCCAAAAGCTCTCCAAAACCCTCCTAAGTCTAGGTAAACATTCTCCAACCTATTGCAACATAAATTCATGAATTTTTTCATGATTCTAACATCAAAATCATCTCTCTCCTCTAGCAAGGTCAAGAACACCTTCTTAGTGTTAGGGCTTGGAATCTTGGGCACTTCTCCTTTATTCAAGGTAAGTAAATATTCTAACATATTACATGGGTATTGTTTTATAATCCTTCGAGATATTTTAAGGCCAGGACTCATGGGATAGTGCTAGGAAGCCATGAGTTCATATGATGACCTAGGGTTAAGGTTAGGGGATGGTTTTGGCGTTGAGGATGGCGGTGGTTGGTTTTTCTAGACATGTAAATGGTGTGTATTCTATTAAAGGGTTATAGAAAGATGTGGGTATTAGTACACCCCATCCATAGGAGACTCAAATTTCCTATGCACTTCGGGTGTTCGATGAAATGCCTCTATGACTTGAATTTTGTCGTTAAGTTATTGATTGTAGTACCTACCTATATAATTATTGTAGATTGACCTATAGAAGGGATTTTTTCTTCGTGGTGATAGTTTTTAGGCTAAAAATAAGGTATGTAATGCTAATGCTTGTGCGGGAACACTTTGATTCATTCCCCACACCATGTTTTCATGAAATTTTCATATAAATATCTTTCTGTTTTTGAATAGTTAAGGTTAAGGTCAAGAACGTTATGTCCATAATAAATGATTTTTCAAAATTATTTGAGCTCCTACGTATGTATAAGATTATCCTTGACTTCCCATGAGTTCTATTGAAATCACTTTGTTGAAAGGAGTCAAACTCTATTATTTATGATTTTGCTTTTTCCTCAGAAAGGAAAGTTACTATGATATTGTGAAAAACAACTATTACTTGGTGACTTATGAATTTAAAGGCCTTATGATGATGAAAGACTATGATTTAGATATGATAATGACTGGTGATGACAACCTTTATTTTATATGATGATTTTAAGTAAATCACTTATGTAATGAAAAGGGAGTAGTATTAATAACTGAGAAGACTTTATGCCTAAAACTACGTAGGCCAATGTAGGATGATGGATCGTTTCCGTTGGTTGGGGCGACTCCTATATGCCCCTGGTACATGTTGTTATAGATCCTTGCTAGCACTATGATATGTATTTTTTATACCCCGGCAAGGTATGAGATGGCTTAGCTGACCGGGTAGAGATCAGACTCCATGTTTACATGGTGGTTTATGTCGGTTAAGAAAAGAACCTCCCATAAAGAATTTAATGAATGACTATGAAAACGTGATTTTGTTTTAAAGGGATCTATTACCGATTTTTTTACATCTTTGATTCCTTTTATGCTATATATATATATATTTACTTTTTTCTCGATTACCCTTTTTATATTATTGCTCAGCTATGTTATGTTTCCTTCAGCCTCTTTACATACAGTACGATCCTATGTACTTACGCCCCTTTGGCCGGGGTTGTTGCATTGTTTTATTATGTAGATTCAGGTACTCATGCTGACGATCAAGCTGCTCATTAGGATTCTACTTCATTCAGTTGTTGGTGAGCCCCATTTATTTTGGGCTTAGTCCTTTATCCAAACGTACTAGATGTTCATTTAGAGGTATGCTGGGTGCCTTGTCCCGGTAAACAGTTAATCCAGTATGTTAGAGGCTTCATAGATTATTTCTTATATTATGTAAGCTCAGTAAATCTTCTTTTTAAATTGAGTATTTTGACCTTTTAAATTTAAATTTAACTATATTTTCACTAATGATTAGATGTATGCTCATGATGTACACCATGTATGCGGTTCGCTCAAGTCAGTAATGTCTTTGAGTGCTGGTCACGCCTAGACCCTATTTCGGGGCATGACAAACTTGATATCAGAGCACTAAGTTCAAGTGTCTTAAGGAGTCTATGAAGACGTGCCTAGTTTAGTCTTTCTTATAAGTGTGAAGCGTGCCACATTTATAAGTTAGAAGCTACTGGACATATAAGAATGTTACTTTTCTTTCCTACTCTAGGTCGTGCTATAGAGTTGAACTCTAAGTGAATATTCTAATGTTCGCATTGTTGCGTTTCTTACAGAAAGTGCCTGTTACGAGAAAGACAACCTTAAACCAAAGGCTAGTGTCGCCAATGAGGCGAACTTTAGTGAACCTTAGGGAGTTCAGAGGAGGTCTCGGGTCGTCCTGCACGCCAGACCACTCGTACTTCTCCACCATTGATAGAGGGTCCTATGGGGAACCCTACTGCATATATGCCACCCCTAGTACGAGAGATGCCGATATATGGGGAGCAATCCAGATACTTACCCAATTGGTTGTAGTACAAACTCAATGTCAGGGTACACTATTGCAGAGTATGGGATCTCATCAAAGCTCAAATACATCGAGGATTAGAGAATTCCTCAGGATGAATCCACCAGTTTTTATGGGGTCCAATCAAGAGGAGGATCCCTAGAATTTTATCGATGAGGTGTAGAGAATTTTATGAGTCATGTATGCTATTGAGACAGAGGCATTTGCCTCCTACCAGCTGAAGGATGTAGCTATCACTTGGTATGAATAGTAGAAATTATCCCTAGGGGAAGATGCAAACCCTGTTGTGTGGGATGATTTCATGGACGCCTTCGTTCATCACTTCCTACCTATAGAGCTGTCACGACCCGAACGTAGACCCGGATCGTAACACGGGACAAGAAACCCTGAGAGGCCCCGAGTCAACTCATGGCATAAGCATATCTAACTTCATATCACTTAATGCGGAATACTGACATAAGACATAGTGGAAACATAAACGCGATATAGCAAATCATAACATTCAGAAGTACTAGTAATACACATAAGCCGAGTACTACATACTGTGTGAAAGCTTTTACTGTATAAGATGGGTTGATGGGACAACATTCCCAACTAACCTGGCCAAAACTGAAACAAAGAACATCATACATGTCTTGTCATACGGCCCCCAAAGAATGAGGACTCACCAATAAAGCTGAAAGCAACTCCGGGATAGGTTAAGGATGGAGATGAGCCTGAGAGCGGAGTCCTGTATCATGAGACGATACATCATATAAAGTATGCGGTCAATACGTGGAATGTACAGAGTATGCAAGGTAACTAAAACAGACATTTAAAATATGTAAAAACTCATAAAAACATCATGAGAGTAGGACATCATGCTCATATCATAAATATCGTAACATAACATAAGGCCCAAGATTTTCAAAACATTCGTAATCATAATCATGAGAGGAAAAATGTATTGAACATAACTTGAACCAATATATATAATGATAAACATGCATAAATCATGAGGAACAGGGGGAGATTCTCATAACCGACATATCCAATATGAGCACACACAGAGCCCAACTTGTAACCCTAGTCGAGAGGGTGTTTGTACCTTGCCAAGGGTAGAATCATGAAAGACGTGATCACACATGAAAAGGGCCATTTGGGCAGGGGACAGTCACAAGGAGGTCCCAACATATCCTACGGTGGCATGTAGTTTGTGAGATCCGGGGCAGAACCTAGGCCCCGAACCTACTCGATGTCAAATACTACTCCCAAAACATATATCGTGCTCATAGTATAATATGCATGAATTCATGGGCTAGTTAAATCATAATAATCATGAACATACTTGTACATACGTGAACTAGCCATGACATAAGGCCCGTGAGTTGGCCAAATAATAATTCATAAATCGTAGGTTTCATGCATACATGAAAATCATACGTATAACTTGTAAATCATAAAATCATACTGAATAAATTCATATTTCAAATCATAAATCTTGCTGGGTTGCAAATATCAACAATTTAAGTAAATATCATAAATCGATTCATCATAGATCATATATGATTAGGATTAATTTAGTAGAAATTGAAATCAATAATTTTATACTCAAAATAATTTTAAAATCTGATCAAAATTCATAAAATATGATGTAAATCACAATTTAGAACAACCCATTGGTAAATCATTAAAATTCCACAAGATTGGAGTTAAAACCCCATGAGATTTTTTATAAATTTTTCATAAATTAATAGAGATTGGTCATGACTGTGAACGAAAACACCCATTCATAACCCTACATACCTGGGTAAGATTCGATTTCAAAGTTTCTTTAATGCCCAAGGGAGAATCGATGAAGAAGAGCTTGACAATTGGCTCGATCTCTCTAAAATCTTTCTAACTTGCATGCATGGGAATAAATATGTTTGGGGGACTTAACCTATCTTAACATACCCAGAAAATATCATAAAACGATGTAATTTAGAGCCCTAGAGTATAGGAAAGTCTAAAATACCCTTAATAAAATCACCTTGAAAAGTTGCACTGGCCGATCCCACAAGCGTAAATACGAGTCGTTGGAGGCTACCACGACTCGTGGTATGATTCGTCGTCTGCATTGCCTAACCCTGACTTCAGATTCCATCTATGACTCAAAAGGAAGAGTTGTGGTCTCTTATCATGGTTCGTTAGATCGGACGTTGTTAGCTTCCTGAAAATTCCTGAGTTTCCCTCACAACGAGCCTCACCACGACTCGTGGTATCCTCCAACTAGTCGTGGTATCCATCCGTTAAATCCACTAGAAATCTGGCACTCCAACCAACGATTGGATACCACGGGTCGTTGCATCCCACCATGAGTCATAGGATGACCCATGGCATCCCCAACTTCTAGCGTCACATACCACCACGACTTCTAACAACGACTCGTGTTTCCCAACCATGAGTTGTTACATTGTCCATTCTGCACACTTTTCCCCAGTTTTTAGCCAACTTCCATTTTTGATCCTAGGTCTAATCTTAGGCACTTTCGGGTATTTCAATATCTCCCCCTTGGGAACATTTGTCCTCGAATGTTGGAAAGAAGCAAATTTTTTTTTTTAGAGATATGCAATCATTAAACCTATATACTGATCATCTAAATCAGAAACTAACGGAATAACTACCTCCACTTCATAGCACATAACTAAACTGATTTCATGATTCACATACACATTCATATACATAAAAGAAACTTTGAACACATGATCTAAACATGTAAACTAAATAGAGTAATAGAGCAAAACTAATACCTCAAGTCGGAATTGAGCCGGTAGAGAATAAATGTGGGTATTTAGCCATCATATCCGCTTCGATTTCCCATGTAGCTCCTTCAACATGCTGATTCCTCCATAATACTTTAATTGAATCTATTTCCTTATTCCTTAGCCTCCGAACTTGACAATCCAATATTTCCACCGAAACCTCCTTATAGCTAAGGCTGTCCTTTACACCAACACTGTTCACCGGGACTACTAGAGCTGGATCTCCTAAACATTTCTTCAACAGCGATACATGAAACAAAGAATGCACGGAAGGTAACTCTGAGGGAAACTCCAACTCATACGCCACCTTGCCAAATCTTCTCACAATCCGATAGGGGCCAATATAGAGGGGACCAAGTTTCCCTTTCTTTCCGAACCGCATTACTCCCTTCATGGGAGATACCTTCAAGAACACCCAGTCATCCACCTCGAACTCAAGTTCTCTTCTCCTAACATCGGTGTAGGACTTTTGGAGACTCTGAGCGGTTTTTAACCTGTCCCTTATCAACTGAACCTTCACCATAGCCTCATGAACCGAATCTGGACCTATCATGGCTGCCTCACCAATCTCAAACCATCCGATGGGCGATCTACATCTCCGCCCATAGAGAGCCTCGAATGTTGCCATCTGGATACTGGAGGGATAGCCGTTATTGTAGGCAAACTCGATCAGGGGCAAGTGATCATACCAACTATCTTTGAAGTCCATCATGCATGCTCTCAACATGTCTTCGAGATTCTGGATTATCCATTCCGCTTGGCCATCCGTTTGCGGGTGAAATGCTATGCTGATCTTAGTTTGTGTAACCAATCCTTTTTGAACGAATTCCAAAATTGAGAGGTAAATTGAGTACCTCGATCTAAAATGATGAATAAGGGCTCTCCATGCAATCAGACCAACTCCTGGATATATAGTTTAGCATAATCCTCTGCCGAATCCGTGGTCTTAACCAGTAGAAGATGTGCAACCTTGGTCAACCTGTCTACCACAACCCAAATGGAATTATATTGTCAACGAGTACGAGACATACCTGTGATAAAATCCATATTAATTTCTTCCCACTTCCAAGTAGGAAAGATGATATCCTGAAGTACACCTCCTGGTCTCTGATGCTTAACATTTACTTGCTGACAGTTCGGACACTTGGCTACGAATTCTACAATGTCATTCTTCATTCCATTCCACCAATAGATTTTCTGTAAGTCACGGTACATCTTGATGGCACCTAGATGGATAGAATACCTGGATCCATGAGCCTCATGCAACATCCGACTCCTCAAATCATCAACATTTGGAACACATACGCGACCTAGGTACCGAAGCACACCATCTCCCCTTGGGAGAAGACTTCTACCTTCTGATTTTGAACGGCTTCCTTCAACTTTACTAGGATCGGATCCTCATCTTGTATAGCTTTCACATCAGTCACCAAAGAAGATTCTGAGCCGTTATGCACAACGACACTGCCATTGGTCGAGTTGACCAACCTAACTCCCAACCTTGTGAGACAATGCACATCTTCCACCAGCTCTTTCTTTTCTTTATCCACATGAGCCACGCTATCCATAGAGAGTCTACTAAGCGCGACCGCTACCACATTAGCCTTACTCGGATGATAAAGAACACTCATATCGTAGTCCTTGAGTAGTTACAACCACCTCCTTTGTCGAAGATTAAGGTCTTTCTGCGTGAACACATATTGTAAACTCTTGTGGTTCGTAAAAACATCCACGTGGACCCCATACAAAAAATGTCGCAATATCTTCTATGCGAACACCACCGCGGCAAATTCAAGATCATGGGTCGAGTAATTCCTCTCTTGGACTTTCAACTGTCTAGAGGCATATGCTATCATTTTCCCATGCTACATCAACACACACCCAAGCCCGATTATCAAAGCATCCACGAATCCATTGGTACCCTCGGGTAGGGTCAACACCGGTGCGGTAGTAAGTTGCGTCTTCAATTCTTGGAAGCTCTTTTCACAAGCCTCCGACCATTGGAACTTTACCTTCTTCTGGATCAATTTGGTCAAAGGTGCTGCAATGGATGAAAAACTCAACAAATCTCTGGTAATAGCCAGCTAAACCCAAGAAACTCCGAAGGATTCACCGGTCTAGGCCAATTCTTCACCGCCTCGATTTTCTGAGAATCTACATTTATGCCCTCGCTTGATACCATATGGCCCAAAAATACTACCGAGTTCAACTAAAACTTGCACTTGTTGAACTTGGCATACAGTTGACGATCCTTGAGAGTCTGAAGCACTACTCCTAAATGAGCGGCATGCTCCTCCTCGCTCCGAGAGTATATAAGGATATTGTCAATGAACACGATCATGAACATGTCCAGGTACGACTTGACACCCTGTTCATCAGGTCCATAAAGGCTGCAGGAGAATTTGTTGGTCCAAAAGACATAACCATAAACTCATAATAACCATACCGCATCGTGAAGGTTGTCTTTGGGATATCGCACTCCCAAACTCTGAGCTGATGATATCCTGGCCTGAGATCTGTCTTTGAAAAACACTTGGCACCCTGAAGCTGATCAAAAAAATCATCGATCTTGGGTAAAGGATACTTTTTCTTGACGGCGACTTTGTTCAGTTGCCGATAATCAATGTACATGCGAAGCGAACCACCCTTCTTCCGAGCAAATAAGACTGGGGCACCCCATGGAGACTTGCTCAGCCTAATGAAGCCCTTATCTAACAGGTCCTTCAACTGATCCTTCAACTCTTTTAGCTCGGCAGTGGCCATCTTGTAAGGAGGGATAGATATAGGCTATGTATCGGGTAGAAGGTCAATACCAAAATCAATTTTCCTCTCAAGAGGAACACCTGATAAATCATCTAGGAATACTTTTGGATACTCACGCACCACCGAAACTGACTAGATAGTCGGGGTCTCAGACTCAACATCCTTAACCCTAGCTGGATAATACATGCAACCCTTAGAAATCATCTTTCTGGCCTTAAGATAGGAAATGAAACGACCTACAGGTACAACAGAACTACCCTAACATTCCAAGACTGACTCACCCGAAAAATGGAACTCCACCGCGTGGGTTCTATAATTAACAGAAGCATAACATACACATAACCAATCCATGCCCAGAATAATATCAAAGTTAAGTCATGGCTAACTCTACAAGGTCTGCGGAGGTGAATTTTTGCAATATAGTGATCGGGCATCCTCTATACACCCGCCTAGCTACACCGAATCACCAACAAGAGTAGAGACATAAAATGGTTCAGATAGAGTCTCGGGACTAACTCCGAAGCTACTAGCAATATAAGGTGTCACAAAAGACAAGGTAGCCCCCGAATATAACAAAGCAAAAACATCAATATGGAAAACTCGCAACATACCAGTGACCACATCCGGGGAGACCTCCGGCTCCTGGCGGGGTGCTAAAGTATAGAACCTATTTTGGCGCTGACCACCAGTTGAACTAACTGAGGCACCCTGCTAAGGGGGGCGTGTTGCTAGAGCGGCTGAACTGGCTGGTGGCATATGGGCTCCACCACCCCCTGATCTGGATGAAGGGCAATCCCTGAGTCTTTGTCTGGGTTTGCCGCACCCGAAACAAGCATCCGAACCAACTAGGAACCTCCCTGAGTTATTCTTGCCGCACTTCACACAAGATGGGAAAGTGCGTTCTATCTGCATTTTACCATGGCCTCTTAAATCTGGAGCCCTGTTCCTCCGATCCCCTCGGAATCTAGATGGTGTACTGGCCGATGATGGTGCTGGAGCAATAGACCCATGCTGAGACTGCTGACGCTGTCCACCCCCTGATTTGGCTTGAGAAGTCCCATAACTGTCGGTCCTAGCCCTCTTGGCCTCTCTCTGCCTCTGATACACCGACTCCATTTGCTAAACATGCAATACGATGCGGGAAAAATCTATATCCCGATGCGCCATGGAAATCCTATAGTCATTTTCCAGGTCGTCCACCACTCCATGCACAAATTGGCTCACTTGAGCCCTCTGGTCTGCCACCAACTCTGGCGCATACTTGGATAGACGGGTGAACTCCAAAGCATATTCCTGAATTGACAGATCACCCTGCTTCAGATTTACAAACTCGACGGCCTTTAGTTCCCTCATCTCACGAGGGAAGAACTGATCCAGAAATGCCGCGTGAAACTCTTCCCAACCTATAGGGCCTGCACCCACTGCCCTTGCATCTCTCCACTGCTTGAACCATATATGTGCCACCCCTTTTAGCTGATAGGAGGCCAAATCAACACAATCTCCATTTGTCACCCCCATAACTTGAGTGATCTTTAGAATTTCTTTGATGAATTCATGCGGATCCTCATCTACCTTGGACCCAAGGAACTACGATGGGTTCATCCTCAAGAAATCTCTGGCCCGAGCCGCTGCTGCATTACCATTCTGTGAAATATGTGCAACAACCTACTGGTTGACCTGAGCAGTCAAGGTCTGCGCAAACATTTGGATAGCTGCCCGAAACTCAGTGCGGGCAACTGGCTCTAGTGCCTGGGGCTCCTGAACAGGTGGGGCTTGCTGGTGCCTATGACCATTGCTATCTTCATGGCCTTCACCATGTCTATTTCTTCTTCCATTCACTCTTCAAGGAGCCGTGATTCTGCAATCGCGAATAACACAAATTAGAGGGACATAATGACTTCATCGCACGACATAGATCATCAAAGAAGGGAATAATTCCTAAACATCTCGTAGCCTCTTCGTCATAAGTGTGGCAAACTTCACACCCATGAAAAATACTCTACTCAATGCGGATTTCAGACACCCTAGGACACTTCAAACCTATGGCTCTGATACCAAGTTTGTCACGACCCGAATCGTAACACGAGACAAGGAACCCCGAGAGGCCCCAAGTCGACCCATGGCATAAGCATATCTAACTTCATATCACTTAATGCGGAATACTGAGCATAAGACATAGCGGAAACATAAATGTGACATAGAAAATTATAACATTCAGAAGTACTAGACATACACATAAGCTGAGTACTACATACAGTCGGAAAGCCTCTACTGTATAAGATGGGTTGATGGGACAACATCCCCAACTAACCCGGCCAAAACTGAAACAAAGAACATCATACATGTCTAGTCATACGACCCTCGAAGCATGAGGACTCACAAATAAAGCTGAAAGCAACTCCGGGATGGGCTAAGGATGGCGATGATCCTGAGAGCCGGGTCTTGTATAATGAGACGATATATCATAGAAAGTATGCGGTCAGTATGTGGAATGTATCGAGTATGCAATGTAAGTAAAATAGACATCTAAAATATGTAAAAACTCATAAAAGCATCATGAGAGTAGGATATAATGCTCATATCCTAAATATCGTAACATAACATAAGACCCAAGATTTTCAAAGCATTCGTAGTACAATCGTAATCATAATCATGAGAGAAAAACTAAATTGAACATAACTTGAGCCAATATATATAATCATAAACATGCATAAATCATGAGGAGCAGTGGGACATTCTCATAACCGACATACCCCATATGAGCACACATGGAGCCCGACTTGTAACCCTAGTCGGGAGGGTGTTCGTACCTTGATAAGGGTATAACCATGAAAGACGTGATCACACATGAAAAGGGCCATTTGGGCCAGTGACAGTCACAAGGAGGTCCCAACATATCCTACGGTGGCACGTATGAGATTTGGAGTAGAACCTAGGCCTCGAACCTACTCGGTGTTAAATACTACTCCAAAACATATATAACGCTCATAGTAATATGCATGAATTCATGGGNGTAATATGCATGAATTCATGGGCTAGTTAAATCATAATAATCATGAACATACTTGAGGCCCGTGAGTTGGCCAAAGCATAATTCATTAATCGTAGGTTTCATGCATACATGAAAATCATACGTATAACTTGTAAATCATCAAATCTTATTGGGCATTTGAATAAATCTATATTTCAATCCTGCTGGGTCGTAAATATAAAAAATTTAAGTAAATATTATAACTCGAGAAATTGAAATCAATAATTTTATACTCAAAATAGTTGTAAAATTTGATCAAAATTCATAAAATATGATGTAAATCACAATTTAGAACAACCCATTGGTAAATCATTAAAATTTCACAAGATTGAATTTAAAACCCCATGAGATTTTTTATAAATTTTTCATAAATTAATAGATATTAGGCATGGGTGTGAATGGAAACACACATTCATAACCCTACATATCTGGGTAAGATCGGATTTCAAAGTTCCTTGAATGCCCAAGGGAGAATCGATGAAGAAGAGCTTGAGAATTTTCTTGATCTCTCTAAAATCTTCCTAACTTGCATGCACGGGAATGAATATGTTTGGGGGACTTAACCTATCTTAACATACCCAGAAAATATCATAAAAAATGACATAGTTTAGAGCCCTAGAGAATGGGAAAGTCAAAAATACCCTTAATAAAATCACCCTGAAAAACTGCACTAGCCGATCCCATGAGCGTAACTACGAGTCGTTAGAGGCTACGATGATTCGTGGTGCGATCCTTCGTCTAGACTGCCCAACCCTGACTTCGGATTCCAGTCACGACTCAATAGGACCAGTCGTGGTCTCTTCTCATAGGTCATTAGATCGACCATTGTTAGCTTCCTGAAAATTCCTGAGTTTCCCTCACAACGAGCCTCACCACGACTCATGGTATCCTTCAATGAAGCATGGTATCCATCCGTTAAATCCACTAGAAATTTGGCACTCCAACCAAGACTGGATACAACGGGTCGTTGCATCCCACCATGAGTCGTAGGATAACCTGTGGAATCCCCAACTGCTAGTGTCACATACCAACCACGACTACTAACAATGAGTCGTGGTTCCCAACCATGAGTCATTACATCGTTCGTTCTTCATCCTTTTCCCCAGTTTTCAGCCAATTTCCATTTTTGATCCCGGGTCTAATCTTAGGCACTTTTGGGGTATTACAAGAGCTGAGGGAAGCCTGAGCAAAGGAGTTTACATCCCTTAGACAAGGCTCTGTGAGTGTGCGAGAGTATAGCCTTAAGTTTACACAGCTGTCACGATATGCTCTGGAGATGGTTTCTACTATGCGGGCAAGGATGCATCGTTTTGTATATGGTTTAGGAACTCACTTGGCCGGTGAATGCACCTTAGGCTTGCTGAATAAGGAGATGAATATTTCTAGGTTAATGGCTTATGCTCAGGAAATGGAGGTCCTGAAGAAGAGGATTAGAGCAGAAAGGGACAATAATCAACAAAAGAGGGCCAGGTTAGCTGGCTATAATGATCGTAACACCGGAAGGAACTTCTTTAATGGGAAATTATCAGACAAGGCCTCATCTACCACAAGTGAACCACCTGGTAGATACAGGAATAATAAATAAGGTCAAAATAGTCAAGGCCATAACTCTAGAGCACCAGGTTCTCAATCACATGGTAGTGTTGTATAGAGTAATTCGCAACAACTTCCCTGTAATATATGTGGTAAGAGGCACCCAGGAGAGTGTCGCATGTGTATGGACGTATGTTATGGGTGTGGTCTTGGAGGACATATTCAGAGACATTGTCCATCAGCTAGACGGGGTAACTGTGGCAATGTCACTTCATCCCAAAATGTAGCAACCACTCAAGTAGCTCCTCCATGTGATTCTCAGGCCTCAGCAAGACAGAGTAATAACAGAGGCATAGGAAAAAATTACCTATATGCTTTATCAGGTCGATAGGATCTTGAGGCATCTCTAGACGTTGCAAAAGGTATATGAATTTTTTTTACTTATGATGTTTATGTACTAATGGATCCTGGATCCACATTGTCTTATGTGACCCCTTATGTTGCTAAGATGTTTGGACTAGAACCTGAATGACTATGTGAACCATTATATGTATCCACTCCAGTTGGTGAGTCAGTTGTTGCCAAACGAGTCTATAGGGTCTTACGATTACAGTGAGTCAAAGAGCCACGACGACATGTCTGGTCGAATTAGAGATGGTCGATTTTGACATTATTATGGGGATGGATTGGTTGTCATCTTGTTATGCTACCCACGATTGTAGGACCAAAGTGGTTACGTTCCAATTTCCAAATGAGCTAGCCTTAGAATGGAAGGGTAATGAAGTTATGTCAAAGGGTAGGTTTATTTCCTATCTTAGAGCTAGACAGCTAATTTCCAAGGGATGCTTGTATCATCTGGTTCATGTGGTGGACACCGATGCTGAAGCACAGACTCTTCGGTCTGTACCTATAGTTAACCAATATCTAGAAGTATTTCCAGATGAACTTCCAGGGATTCCTCCAGATAGGATGATTGCTTTCGGGATTGATGTTTTTCCTGGTATCAAACCAATGTCTATTCCTCCGTATATAATGGCACCAACTGAATTGAAAGAATTGAAGGAACATTTGAAGGACCTACTTGACAAGGGGTTCATTCGACCCAGCGTCTCACCATGGGGGACACCAGTCTTGTTTGTCCGAAAAAAGGAGGGGTCGTTACGTATGTGCATCAACTATCAACAGTTGAACAAGGTAACTATAAAGAACAAATACCCACTTCCAAGGATAGATGATTTGTTTGACCAATTGCAGGGTGCCAAGAGTTTCTCTAAGATTGACCTTCGATCAGGTTATCACCAATTGAAGGTTAGATAAAAAGATGTATTGAAAACTGCTTTTAGGGCTCGATACAGACATTTTGAGTTCCTTGTAATGTATTTTGGATTGATGAATGCACTGGCTACTTTTATGGACCTTATGAACAGAGTGTTTAAACTTATCTCGACCTGTTTGTGATTGTCTTTATTGACGACATATTAGTGTACTCCAGGAATGAGGTTGAACATGCAGACCATCTCAGGTTAGTACTGCAGATTCTTTGAGATCATCAACTATATGCAAAGTTTTCAAAGTGCGAATTTTGGTTTAATTCTGTGGCATTCTTAGGCCATATTGTTTCCGGTGAGGGTATCAGGGTTGATTTCCAGAAAATAGAAGCAGCAAAGAATTGGTCTAGACCCACAAATCCTATAGAGATCAGGAGATTTTTAGGTTTAGCAGGCTATTACAGTTGATTTGTAGAGGGGTTTTCATCCATAGCGGCTCCTTTGACTAAATTGACATAGAAAAAGACAAAGTTCTAGTGGTCAGATGCATGCGAAAAGAGTTTCCAAGAGCTAAAGGCCAAATTGACTATCGCTCCAGTCCTAACCTTACTAGATGTAGCGATGGGTTCATGGTTTATTGTGATGCTTTAGGGACTGGTCTAGGTTGTGTTTTGATGCAACATGGGAAAGTCGTAGCTTATGCTTCAAGGCAGCTAAAGATCCATGAGAAGAGCTATCCCACACATGATTTAGAATTGGCTGCTGTAGTGTTTGCGCTTAAGATGTGGCATCACTACTTGTATCGAGTTCACGTGGATATCTTCACAGACCACAGAAAGAGTTGAACCTCAGACAGCGAAGATGGCTTGAATTGCTTAAGGACTATGATGTTGAGATCCTGTATCATCCAGGGAAGGCTAATGTTGTAGCCGATGCTCTTAGTCAAGTTCCCATGGAAAGCCTAGCTCATGTTGAAGAAGGCAAGAGAGAATTGGCCAGAGATGTTCACAAATTGGCTAGCCTAGGGGTCTGTTTGTTAGACTCTGAGGATGGAAATGTGGTTGTTCAAAATAAGGCAGAATCGTCACCAGTAGTGGAAGTGAAGGAGAAACAGTATGAAGATCCGACCTTGCTCAAGTTGAAAGAGGGAATTCACAAGCAAAAGACTATGGCTTTTGAGCTAGGGGAAGATGGTGCTTTATGGTATCAAAGCAGATTATATGTCCTAGAGGTGGACAATCTACGTGAAAGAGTCATCACTGAAGCACTCAACTCCAAATATTTAATCCACTAGGCTCAACTAAGATGTATCATGATCTAAAATATATTTATTGGTGGAACGATATGAAGAAGAACATAGCAGTCCAAGTGGCTAAGTGTCCAAACTGCCAACAGGTTAAAGTGGAACACCAGAAGCCCGGTGGCCTAGCACAGAATATTGAACTTCCTGTATGGAAATGGGAAATGATCAACATGGATTTCATTATAGGTTTACCTCTCTCCTATAGAAAACATGACTCAATTTGGGTGATTGTGGATGGCTTACCAAGTCAGCGCACTTTTTGCTTATCAAGACGACTTATTTTGCAGAGGATTATGCTAAGCTGTATATTCGGGAGATTGTTAGGCTGCATGGGACCACAGTGTCCATCTCTAATAGAGGTGCTCAGTTCATAGCCCACTTTTGGAAGTCTTTTCATAAAGGGTTGGGTACTCATGTGAACCTTTGTACTATTTTTCACCCACAGACAGATGGACAGGTCAAGCGCACCATTCAGACGCTCGAGGAAATGTTGAGAGCATGCGCTTTGGATTTTAAGGGAAATTGGGATTATCACATATCATTGGTTGAGTTTGCATATAATAATAGTTACCATTCCAGTATTAAGATGGCACCCTATAAGGCTCTGTATGCGCGAAGATGCAGATCACCTATTGGTTGGTTTGAGGTAGGTGAAGGAAGCAGAACTATTAGGACCAAATTTGGTCCGTCAGGTTGTGAATAAGGTCAAACTAATTGAAGTATAGACCACCCAAAGCCGTCAGAAATCCTATTCGGATGTGCGATGCAGAGATCTAAAATTTAATGTGGACGATTGGGTATTCTTGAAATTTTCTCCCATTAAGGGCATTATGCGCTTCAGAAAGAAAGGAAATCTTAGTCCTAGATATATTGGTCCATATAGGATATTGCAAAGAATTGGGCTGGTAGCCTATGAGCCGGAATTGCCTACAGAACTGGCATCAGTTCATCCAATATTCCATGTTGAACAAATGTGTGGGGGATCCATCCCTTGTGGTCTTTATTGAGAATATTGGTGTCACAGAAGGTCTGACTTATGAAGAAACTCCTGTGGCCATTCTTGATCACCAAGTTCGTAAATTAAGGACCAAAGAAGTGGCATCTGTGAAAGTACTATGGAGAAACCACAATGTTGAAAAGGCTACCTGGGAAGTCGAAACTGACATGAAAGCTAAATATCTTCACTTGTTCCGTGAAAGAAAAGAAGATGCAGGGGGTAATAATCCTAATCCAACTCTATGAATTTTATGTCCTCCATATCTAAGTGAACTCGTGTTATGTTACGTCCATGCAAAAAGAGACTCTACATGTCTTGTATGACTCGTGCCTATTATTTTTCTTCTTTTAAAAAAAATTATGAAATTCCTAAAAAGAATGATGAGTTATGATGAATGAAAGAAAAGGGTAAGCTTTGAGAAAATTACTACATTTATGCTTCTTATGTATTCCTCCATGACTATGCACTTTTGATGCCCTGTGAGGCTTACGATAATATTTCTGGTTAGCTGTCGCACTTTGAGAAAATGGGATAGTACTATGTAAACGGAAACTCTACCAAAACTTTTGAAAATTTTCAGAGTTAAATTCTATTCGTTCCCCATGACCATTATTCGAGGACGAATAATCCCAAGGGGGAGATATTGTAACACCCCCTACTTTTCGGCTATGGTCGGGACCATTAGACGTGTGAACTAGATTCTAAATGAGTGAAAATGGGTATACTTAGGTTTAAGGGTTAATTATTTAGTGTGAAAAGTGCGTTGGATGTAAATTAAGACCTTAAGAAACTCTAGAGCCAAGTTGGGTTGAAAGCCCCCACTGATGAAGCTTTTCAGAAAATCTGGTGTAAGGTCCAACTTCAAACAATCATATCTCTAAATTTACAAAGTATTTTTGAGTTTTCTACCCATAAAATTAAATATCTATGAATATATTTTCCAAGCATTTGAGCATGCCTATATCGGAGTTCGGAGTAAAAAGTTATGGGCTTTTTACTGAAGCACTGTCGAGTTGTTGTGAACTGTGAACCATAACGTGGCCAGTGCCTTGGGAAACACGGGACACAGATTGGATGCGAAATGAATCAGTGACCGGTCAGTAGAAGGGTCAAAAACGTGGACCAAACCACATTTAGCGCCTTGGGAAGCGCAGCCCGTGGATTGGCCACGAAATGCATATTTTTTTCTCCATAAAACATGACTTCTTTGGACTCACTTCATTATTTTTTCGCCTCAACTCAACTCCAACAACCCCAAAAGCTCTCCAAAACCCTCGTAAGGATAGGTAAGAATTCTCCAACCTATTGAAACATAAATTCATGAATTTCTTCATGATTCTAACATCAAAATCATCTCTCTCCTCTAGGAAGGTCAAAAACACTTTTTGAGTGTTAGCGCTTGGAATCTTGAGCACTTCTCCTTTATTTAAGGTAAGTAAATATTCTAAAATCATACATGGGAATTTTTTTAATAATCCTTCGAGATATTTTAAGGTCAGGACTCATGGGATGGTGCTAGAAAGTCATGAGTTCATGTGATGACCTAAGATTAAGGTTAGGGGATGGTTTGGCCGTTGAGGATGGAGGTGGTTGGTTTGGATGGACATGTAATTGGTGTGTATGCTATTAATGGGCTATATAAAGAGGCGGGTATTAGTACACCCCATCCACATGAGGCTCAAATTTCCTATGCACTTCGGGTGTTCGATGAAATGCCTGTATGACTTGAATTTTATCGTTAAGTTATTGATTTTAGTTCCTACCTATATAATTTTTGTAGATTGACCTATAGAAGGGATTGTTGCTTCGTGGTGATAGTTTTTAGGCCAAGAATAAGATATGCAAGACTAACTCTTGTGCAAGAACACTTTGATTCATTCCGCACACCATGTTTTCATGAAATTTTCATATAAATATCTTTATTTTTTTGAATTGTTAAGGTCAAGGTCAAGAACATTATGTCCATAATAAATAATTTTTCAAAAATCTTTGAGCTCCAACGTATATATAAGATTATCCTTGACTTACCATGAGTTCTATTGAAACACCTCATTAAAAGGAATCATACTCTATTATTTATGATTTCACTTTTTCCTCAGAAAGGAAAGTTGCTATGATATTGTGAAAAACGACTATGACTTGATGAATTATGAATTTAAAGGTCTTATGATGATGAAAGACTATGATTTAGATATGATAATGACTGGTGATGACAAGCTTGATTTCTTATGATGATTTTAAGTAAATCACGTCATGTAATGAAAAGGAGTAGTATTAATAACCGAGAAGACTTCATGCCTGAAACTACGTATGCCAATGTAAGATGATGGATCGTTTTCGTTTGTTGGGGAGACTCCTATATGCCCCTGGTACGGAATGTTATAGATCCTTGCCAGCACTATGATATGTATGTTTCATATCTCGATCAGGTATGAGATGGCTTAGCTGATCGAGCATAGATCAGACTCTATATTTACATGGTGGTTTATGTCGGTTAAGAAAAGAACCTTCCATAAAGAATTTAATGAATGAGTATGAAAACATGATTTTATTTTAAAGGAATATATTACCGATTTGTTTACATCTTTGATTCCTTTTATGCTATATATACATATTTACTTTTTTCTCGGTTACCCTTTTTATATATGTTGCTCATCTATGTTATGTTTCCTTCGACCTATTTACATACAGTACGATCCTATGTACTTACTCCCCTTTGGCCAGGGATGCTGCATTGTTTTATAATGCAGATTCAGGTACTCACGCTGACGATCAAGCTGCTCACTAGGATTCTACTTCATTCATCTATTGGTGAGCTTCACTTTTTTTGGGCTTAGTCCTTTATCCAAACTTATTAGATGTTTGATTTAGAGGTATAACGGGTTCCTTGTCCCAGTAAATAGTTAATCAAGTATGTTAGAGGCTTCATATAAATTTTCTTATGTTATGTAAGCTCAGTAAATCTTCTCTTTAAACTAAGTATTTTGACCTTTTAAATTTAAGTTTAACTATTATTTTCACTTATGATTAGATGTATGCTCTTGATGTACACCATGTATACTGTTCGCTCAAGTCAGTAATGGCTTTGAGTGCCGGTTACGCCTAGGCCTTAATTCGGGGCGTGACACCCCCCCTCTTGATTCATTGGTGTTAAGGAATCGAAATAAGAAGAAATAGTCAAGTTTCTTACCTTGGGAAAGGGAATTACTCTGTTCTTGGGAATATCGCCTCTAGTTCTTAGATCTTCATGCATTAGAAAAATGGGGAAAACCCCCTGAAATTCCACTTAAAGCTCACTTACTGATTCCCATCATTCGCTGCAGCAGTCACTTTGCCGCTGCAGCAGACCCGCTATGGCGGTCAGGTCACCGCCACGGCGGATCCAACAATCGTTCCCTGATCCAGTACGACGGGTCTGCGACTGTGGTAACAATCTCGCTGCAGTGAATATCCACGCGCTGCAGCGGTGCCTTGTAACCAGTAGCTTCTAGTTTCTGCACTCAAACACCTCGTCAACTCAGAATTTTCACTAACACTCAACCAACACCTTCCTACCCACAACTTAGGCCAGTTAGGGTGTTTCGAACTTATTTCCCTCGTAATGATATATGGGTCGCTACAATTATTTATTGTAAAATAAAAAATGCTATGTAAAAACTATTTAATTAAGATAATATAACATCTAATGATATGTGTATTGATGCGTAGCACCAAATTATTTTAAAAAAAATTACAAATGCAAAATAATCATGCAAAAAATAATACAGAAAAGTCATGCCAAGTAAATATCAATAGATAAAAGGCAAACAAATATGATATATTCAATTAAAATCTTACCTTTAATAATACATTGAAGGTTAAATAGTAAAGATTTAGGTAGAAATTAAAGAACAATTAATTTGAAGAAGGAAAGGAGATCACAGGAAAAGGAAGACTTATTGCATTAGAAAAAATACGTAGGATAAACTAAGAGAATATTTATATGAAAAAAATAATAGTTATCAATTTTGAAGATCTTTCGTATTTTGAATTGCTGGATTAATTAGCATATTATTGTTATTGATATTTCAAAATTTCCTAATTTAAGTACAAACAAAAAAATTAATATATTTTCTATCTATAAAATATGATATAGATAAGTTTTCAAACTTTTTTCTTGAGTTTGGCTTTTAAATTTTGTTCGCTCCCAAACTATGTATAACACTTCTTCAACAAACTTCTTCTTGAATTTTTTTAATGTCCTTCTGCTTATATTTTCATGCAAAATTAGATATATAATATCTATGTCTTTTTTGTAAATTTCAAATGGTATTCCGCAGGAAAAATTGTTGATCGACTACTCTTTTGTAAAGTGTTATAAAAATTTGAAAAGACTGAAAAAAATTAATGTTATCTTGGAAGATGAAAAAAATAAATAAATAAGATTAAAATAACTACAGTTGTTAGAAAAAGAGAATAACTACAATAATAACAAAGACGACAAAGAATATAAAGAGACAAATGCAAAAGAATTATTATAATTTGTCCATGGAAGATTAAAATTATCAAACGAAAAGACTCTAATAATTAATTAAGAAAATGCATGTATACGGAACAATTCTTCAATAAACAATTTTTAATGGAAGCATTTAGTTTTTTTAAGGATTAAAACGTCATTCAATTTTTAATGGGCATTTTGGTAATTTAATTTTTAACTTTGGGGTTTCTTACTTTTAAAATATATAGATTAAAAATATGATAATATGTAAAAAGAATGTCAAAAGAGTGTCTAAAAGATGAAAAGAACAAATAATAATAAAGGCTAAATAGTAAAAAGTTGTAACTTGTAAAGACATTTTAGACAATTTATGTTTGGATGCACAACATATGGAGAATTAAAATAAAAATCCTAATCTAATTTCGAACTTAAAACTTCAACTCCTTAAGACATGCTTATTACATGAAAATAAAGAGGTATTTATAGTAGTATATTTATGTTTTCCTTGATGAATTTGACTTGGGATTTAAAATTTTCCTTTTCCTAGTTGAAGTAGGAAAGCCAATTTTTGCCGTTTTGAGAGCCTTGCGCATTGCCCCAACCACTGCCGCGTTGCCAGTTGTTGCAACGGGTCACCTAACGACTCGTTATGCATGGGCACGAGTCGTTAGGCCCCTCGTGGTCTAACTCCTTCAAATTTTCAGTGCACCTTATGGCTAGTTCCAATGATCTGCCAACGAGTTATTTAGTCAACTAATGACTCGTTAAGTCTGGTGTCATCTTCACTGGTTACTTTGTCAATAATTTCTCTCACAGTTTTCACGACTGACTTCACGGCTCGTTACCAGATGTAACGAGTCGTTCCCTCAACCCGTCAGGTACACTGTTTCTGCATCTTCCAAACTCAACCTTTTCCCACGACTTCAGCTTCTTTTCATCTTCATTCCATAAGCCTCAAATACATTCAAATCCATCCTTTTTATCCCTGAAAACATCTAATCACATGTGTTAGCTAATTTCACAAATATATAACATAAACACATGCAAACATACATAATTTGTTCTCAAAACATAGTAAATTACGGGAAAAATATGTCTATGAAGTGCGTGAGTACGCCTTTCATCATAAATTCCAGCCACAAGTATGTAGTGTCAAGGAAGGTTTAGTAACTTACTTTCATATTTACTATACCCAACCCAAGCCTACATTACAAGTCAATCACAGTCGTATAGTGATCCTAGCTTAACTGTCCGAAGAGCCGAAGTAGAGAAAATAACGGCAAGCCTATGGTATCCAATGTGTAGTATAAGAAACTTATTTAGGAGAGTTAGAGTCCCACTTTTTTATTCCCAAGTTCATTATTTTATATATCTGTGAGTGTTGGGGACTTCATTTGCTTTTAGGGTACTTGATTTGTGTTGTCTTCTACCAGTTGTCTGTGTAAATAGCATCGGTGATAGCTCCATTCTCTGCTAACAGTTGGATGCCATATCTTGATCCCTATATGTCTTTGATTATGGTTATATGTGTGAAAAGTTGATTTAGTTTAAGTGAAAATGGGTCAATAATTAATTGTGATTCATAGTGTCAATTAATTCATAGTGCAAAGTTTATTGTGTTGGTTGTAGGTATTCTAGGTTTACTTTCTGGTTAAGTGTAATTTTTAGTTTTTGTTTTCTTTATCTGAGGATATGCAAAAGTATTAAGTTGAGTGTAATATAAGGAAGTGCCTAAGACTAGACTCGGGATTCAAAATGAAAAGTAGCAGAAAAATCAGAAATTTCTCTCAGAACGACTCGTGGTACAAGCCGTTGGTGGGCCTGAAGGATCGTAGGAAGAAACCGTGGTTGGGTTCTGCTGTAAGGAGTTCTGTGGCAACGGGTCTAAGAACAACCCGCTGTTTGATGTAACAGATCATTGTAAGGGGTTCGTTGGGAGGATGGTCTTGGTCAAAGAGGGTTGGCACGAGTCATTGGATGACTCGTGGTTTGATAGGATGGGTCGTTGTATGGTTCCATTGGAAGGGTTTCCAGACGGTAGGCAGTGGTGACAACGGATGGTTACCACGATTCATGGGAGCCAGGTACAACTCGTGGTATCAGTCGTGGTAGCAGGTCTTGTTCTGGAAATTTGGATGAACCAAGGAGGGAAGTAACGGCCCGTCGGAGCAAGGAACGACTCGTTGTTGCGCCTGTTGTCATTGGCAGTATAGAATTTCTAGGTTTTTCATTAAGGGAATTTTCGTCATTCCTAAGCCCTAAAGTCCTAAACTACGTTATTTTAAGCTCAGTTAGTAGGTTTTTAAGGGTGTTAAACTTATTCTAAGCATCTCCATTCCATGCATGCAACTTAGAGTCTTTCCTTGAAGATCACGTTTGAAGAATTTCTCCAAATTCTCTGCAATTTCCTTTGGGGTTTCGAATGGGAGTGTGAATTAGATTTACCCAAGTATGTGAGGCTATGAATGAGAGTTTCTTTCACTCTCATGCTCTAAATCCTTCTCAATTACATTGATTTCAATTCTAGATTCAAGTTTCAAAATCTATGGGGTTCTTGTGAAATTCTATATGATCTATCTATGGGTCAATTCCCATTGTTACACCTCGTAAGTTCCAATGTTTAGTCGGCGTATTCGTATATTAGTCAAGAGTTTTAGAGTACGACGCGTATGAGAAAAGTCCCAAGAAAAGGTCAAACGAGCGCGGAATCGGGGGAGCGAGGGAGAAGTCCAGACAAGATGCCAAATAGGGGCAACGTTTCATGGACCCTCCCCCTCTGCGATGGGCTCCGTGACACACCCGTAATATGGCGCATTGGCGTCCGTGCCACGGACCTCCTGTCCATCGCCCAAG